>JAHPZR010022955.1:50000-62500 GCA_019787425.1 Platygyra sinensis | reverse complement strand
ACGCTGCCTCCTGACTTGCTACTGGAAAGACACCTTCAGTAGTTAGGAATTAAACTTTTGATCAATTGACCAGAATAAATTACAAAGAAAGAGCACTGACACATTTGCAACTTCATAAATCGGCGTTCTTCGAGGTGTTAAAATAATTATGCAGCAAGTTGCCCTTGCTTGTCCAAGGTCGAAAAAAGCTTTTTGCTTCTGTATAACTTTCTGGGCCGATAACAAAAATCAGTTTCATAAAAATCTCAAACTGTACGATTTTTAATTACTTACGTGCGAAATAAGAGGGGTTTTTTTGTTTATTGATAGCCTTTAATTATCAAACGTTCTGATTTTTCCCATTTTTCTGAACAACTTCAAAATAATGGCATCCCTAAACCTGGGTTATCATTTCGAGAACTCCCATTATCTTCATTTCTGCATGGTAAGGTCGAGCTATATCTAGTTTTATTTCTTGAAGTAAATGAGTAACAATTTGAAATATTTTAAGCTGATTATAATACATAGCATAGTTGCTGTAATGTGTAATAGTAACTGTCAAGCTTGTGTGGTGTATACTAAAACCAGACAGGATGCGCGCGTGAACTGTCCGATAAATGCTCTAATATAAAGGCCTGTTGAGAACCAGTTGGATCCGACAAGTTCGTAAGAGGCATCAACGATGCAAAATATCGTTCTCTGGGATTTTGAAAACTAAAATTTTAGTACTAAACCTTTTGCGTGCTGAAATTTCGAATTTCATCGGGCATTTCATATGACAGTGAGCCCTCTCGTTTTGGTTAATCATGATTATGTTTTTATGGTGTTTTCAGTCTCCCCCAATTTACAAATTCTTACCTGCTGGTTGGTCAGTGGTAGACCGCACTTCTTCAGAACCTAAGTCATTATCATTGCATTTACTACCATGTGCACGAATGAATTTGGCTTCTCGAAATCGTGCAAACGAAATTAAATCGTTTTGAATTGAGTATCTTTAGATAACTCCTGTACAAACTATGTCTACAATTGCTAATAATTTAAACCTTAATCCTTGATTTTACAAAGTCATGGACTTGTTTGTAGAACTTGGACGGGATTTATGAATATCGAACACAAACCCATTACACTTTGGACAATTGTAGGCAGCTAACAGACATAATAAAATGAGCGATGAATCATTATTCCAGCGCAATGTAACTAAAATGATTTTTAAGCTGAAACTAAACTCTGCTAATTGATAACTAACAAAATATGTCAATTTAGCTGTTGACCTGTGATTAAACTGGGGTGACTAAAAAAAAAAATCTTCTTTCTTATGTCAGATCTACTTTAAATCAAGTTATCCAAATGTCGAGAAAAAAGGCTTGATCGGTTCCCATGCATCAGCTGGTGACATTATCGCTTGGATTGGGTTCCAGTCTCAAAGTTTTAAACCTTGAAAGGAGAGCCTGGTGAAAAACAATGCCGAGAAAAAGAAGAAACTATTATTTTATTATTATTATTATTATTATTATTATTATTATTATTATTATTATTATTATTATTATTATTATTATTATTATTATTATTATTATTATTATTATTATTATTATTATTATTATTATTATTATTATTATTATTATTATTCTTGCTTGCATGTTGGTAGCCTGCGAACGCAGACGTATTTCCGGCTGTCACTAGCCGGAAATACGTCTGCGTTTACAGGCTAGCATGTTGGTACAATGCTTTCAATGCTTTGAAAGACGAATTTTGGAATCGATATGGCAATTAATCGTTTTGGTCACATAGGAGTCTAATGATGACAATATAAAAATATTAGTATCACCCAACTAGTGCACTGATGCAAATCCTGCATTTCGATTGGCTACGCTACTAGGGGACTATTAGCAATAGTCATCGAGTAGCGAAATTCGCCGGTTTCTTTCGTTTTTTTTCCCCTAAAATAAATATTTCTTTAACTTGCATTTGCTTACTTTATTACTGCCTTTTCTGTCCGACTGGTTGAGTGATACTAAAACAATTAGACCCTTCGCCCTCAAGGGCCACGAGGCTATACGAGCCCATCCGGCTTCGCCTTATAGGCTATTGACCCGTAGCCATTTCAGTCTACGGGTCTAATTTACAAATAAACAAGCCTAAGCCGTGTATTACACTGTGATAAAAAACGATGGTCATTTGAGAACACGAGGGAAATGTAGAAAACACGAGCCGAAGGCAAGTGTTTTCTACATTTCTCAAGTGTTCTCAAATGACGGGAGTGTTTTATCACAGTGTAATACACGGCTTAGGCTTCTTCATTTGCTTTAAAATATGGATTTTACGCGCGCAAAACAATAAAACATGCTTTTTCTATGTTTTATACTCTGATAAAACATGGGTTTTTGACCAATCAGAGTGCGCGCAGGGTCCTATCTATATTTTAATTGTTAATAATCACAGCTCCTTAGCAACGTTCGTCGCGATTACTTTGTCTATCTTTGCAAGTTGTTTCTGATTGTACCGTGTGAACATCATTTTTTAGAATTGTTGTATAAATTAAATTGCATGTAAGGCAAAGTTGAGGACTGCGAATCAGGTTTGATGTTAATGCATGTCAAAGAAGTCGGGTGATAAAGATGGAAACTGGAACACAGGGAAATTCTTCAAAAAGGTGGTCGTTATTTTAGAGTGATAAAATACTTCAGTAATAATAAAGTGGGCCACATTTCAAAGTGTTAATTTAAGTAATGATGATGTAAGATGGAAAGTCGAAAACATCGACATATATTCCATTTAGGAATCCCGCTTCGTTAGAAAAATAACAACTCAATTTCAGAACGGAAAAGGCTCAATTAAACTACCTTAAGTCTTGATTATTAAGACAAGATCACAGACTGATCATTTCGCACACCCATAATAAAATTAAGTGAGGGAAGCAGCTGCTTTTTATGTTTTATTGTTCTGAGCATTTTCATTATCGAGATTGCAGTTGAAATGTCATTTTGAATTCTAATCTCTTGCGGCAGTAGTCCGAAGTATAAAGATCAGAAGTATAAAGTCAATCATGCCACAAAAGAATTTGACTTATAATAAAATATTTTTTCTTCATCTTGCTGAGAGCGCCTGAACTTGGCAGAGCTGTACGTGGAAGAGGCTTTAACTGACGGAGTTTGAGTACAGTTAAGAGCTGCATTCGGTAAAACCACGACATCCGATGTGTGGACTATAGATCAGTCAATACCGCCACAATACAGTGTGCTGTAAGCGTGTATCTGCTTGCTAAATTAGATACGAAAATGACATGTAACCCTTGAGAAACTTTCTTTGACTTCCTCTGTTAATTAAAGATCCGTATGCTTTCCTCAAACAATTTGGAGAACGTTTTCATTCATAATTTACACGAGTGAACCTGAGACACGTTCTTGCAAAGTGATCCTTTCTAATGACTTTACGAGGTGAGTTTTAGCAATATCGTCGAGGATTGATGAGAATGAACCTTTGAACATGAGAGTACGCGTCTATGGACTTCAAATCTTTTACTGATTTTAATTCAAAGTCGCGCAGTTCTCGGGCAATAAGTTGTATTTTTATCAGGTCGTATCGCTTCCAGGCTATTCACAAATATTAGGTTTCCGTTAGTTTTCATTGCATCTCTTATATAAATGAATATTCTGTCGTTTCAGTCACTTTCTCTATCGCGAGTGTGCCTTGTTTTTCAATGTAGTTGAGGCTACAACAGACATACATCGCATGCGAACATTATGGATACGTAATGATCTAATACCGATTACATAATAAGTTACTGTACCTTTTCAATAACACCTTAACTCTGCTTAATCGACGTTTCTCGCTACAGTACATGATCTTACCGATCTTACTTCAAAAGTTTGAAAAGTCATGTCAGTGGGTTGTGTTGGTAGATTTCTAATCATTTTTTTTCGTTTTTGTTTGTTTAAGGCTTAATTATGATAGCGCGACAGAAGCCGAAAGCGTGGTTTTCACTTTAGTGTCATAAAGTAATTAATTTACATTACTACGCTTCACGATTTGCTTTAAAAACGCACGGCATATTTTTAGAGCGGTTTTCCCTTGAGTGTCGTAAAACCAAAACCAAAGTAATAGCTCTAGCCAATCACAAGGGACACAGACAATACAGTGAACCAATAAAAACTCAAAGTAGTTACCGGTAGCTGACGCAAAGCGCGGGAAAAGGCATGCGAACGCGTCATAATTGGTTTTGGTTTTCTTTCTGATTGGATGAAAAAGTGGCGCGATTCTTTTAAGCCAATAGTGTGGCGTAGAAAGTGCAAAACCAATTACTTTTCGACACTCAAATAAAAACCGCTCTATCCAATCAGAAGTAATACTTAAACCAATCTTATCCTCTCGCTCAAGTTTTCCCACGCTTCACGGCAACTTTGAGCAGTGATTGGTTCACTGGATTTTCTGTACCGTCTCCGTTTGTATTCTTTATACTCCGTGTTTTGAATAAAGTATTTTTAAATAGGCCATTTCCGAATTAGCTTTAGCCTCTTTTTCAAACCGAGTCTTGGTGCTCATCCTTTCATATGAAAATGAGTTAAATTTGCATGTGAATGAAAATTCATTTTCATATGAAAGGATGAGCACCAAGTCTCGGTTTGAAAAAGAGGCTAAAGGTAATTCAGAAATGGCCTATTATTATAACTGAACGGGAACGGGAACTTCGCTAAAAAACGTGTTCAAGAAATTAAGGGCGTTATAATTTCTTTGTAGATTTCTTTACCGTCCTCTAAAAAGGACGAGATCAGCAAGAACATCAGCAAATAAAAGATTTCATAAGCAAAATAATGGTTCAGACTACACGAGCGTTTTTGGATCTTGGTACATTTTTATCCGTCCTCTGTAAAACAACAACGTAAAATGACCACGTTCTACGTATTTTGGAGAGCGTGAACGACAATAACCTCGTGCTAAGCCTCTGCGTCAGCACCGACATTGCCAAAGCTCCCTAAAAACGTGAAATGACCATATTATGCGATCTCTGGCGAACAAATTTAACACCGTCTTCAATACTCAACCACGAATTACTGAAGAGTAGGGCGAGATTCGTATGTACTATATGAATTCATTGTTAATGGGCGTGCCCTAGGCGTTGCCGTAGTGGTTACTTAAAATAATTACCCTTTCGGTTCAGTTTAAGGTGGCTGAACACAGTTTTTGATACCTCTGTTTCATTTACATTTTTCTCTCAAACCCTTGATCCTTTGGTCACCAAAAATGGCAGCAAGCAAGTTAACAACACAAACTTCAACTTTTTGATAATGAAGCTGACGTATGTACCGTTGCCATGGCAACATGATCAAATATAAACAGGTGTTTAAAATCGGTTTTGTTTATTTGCAGAAAATCTAGTCATTAGATTTTCTTTATAATTTGCATGCAACAAGCTTGTAACGATACTCGCAAGTTAGCGCTATTTTAATAATGTAACAAACAGATCTTTAATTATCCCTCTTTGAAGGTTCACTGGCATATCTTGAATTTCCTTTGTTAAAGTTTAATTTTTTTCAATCCTCCAGTTACTTATTTCCTAAAGTATTTTGTGCCAAATTTCGTGAAATTCTAATGAGTGGTTCTCGAGAAATAAGCGCCTCCGAGAAGTCAATTTTTCACTCAATCGCACTTTTTTCGACTTACTACGCATGCGCTGCATTTAACTGGGTTCTTTTAGCAACAAAGAAATAGCAGAGCTGAGTTCTTTGCATCGTTACCTTTCTAACATACCTTTGTAATAAAAGAGTAAAACCAATAATTCAATACGTTGTGTTCATTTGTGAAGAAAAAAATAGTACAGATAGCGCAGACATTGAGCAAATAAAATGATGACTCTATTTATGCCATGTTGGTTTTTATGCAATACTTGTGCGCGCGCTGAATCGCGTTAGCAAGAGCGCGCGCCAAAACTGTGTTCGGCCACCTTAAGGTAACTTTAAAAAAACTTTTTAAGTTTCTTCACCATATCTCCATCTATGTTCCTGTCGGTCTTTTTAGTAAACTATCTACTTATATCAGTTACTCTCGTTTTAACAAAGGAATAAAGGCCTTACATGAAAATTAGGACTGTTGACAGTTTAGTTTTATTGTTATAAAGCCTCAGTATTTTAAAATGCTAAAATACAATTGACAGTAAGTTGCCATGAATTTTAAAAGGCTACAAATGGTCGTCACTGACATTTTCCAGAGTGCCACTTTGTGTCAGTTTTATTCTCGTCGATTTTAAAGGTTCTTCATTAGTAACGATTAAGCTGGAGATTAAAGAGTGTGGTAGACTAAAGCATACTCGGATGAGACGTAAAACACGGAAGCAGCAAGTACAGAGCGATAATGCACTCTAAACCGGTAATTGTCACATTTAAAATCTTCCGAATCGGATTTAAACTGATTGTTGAAGGTGTCAATGGGGTAGAGTATTTTACGGCTAATGGTCAATATTTTGGTTCTTTATGGGTAACGGTTCATTTTTTTACGCTACGGCGGGTTAACGGGTCTGTTAAAAAATAGGTACCGTTGTTAAAAACAAAATATTAATATTTGTTGTTGATAAATCTCAGTAACATTCTGGAATAGAAAACTGTGGTAGTATATTACCACGGTAAATTATATCTGGTCTACATCTTCATTCCTACATTAGTCCGAAGGGTGACTAGCCCTCAGGACACTTGTCAGAGCCCCTTTTTGCCAGTTTGTTAAAGGTACCTGCCAGGCTTTCACAGCTACCGTAGCAGCCCTAGGGTTTAAGTCCCACTGTACTTCTCTTAGAGAGGCAGTCCCCTACTCCGCTGTTGCCCGCCTCCCACGAGCGAGGACATTAAGTGTTTGTCTTTGGGATGTCTAAGATAGTAACAGCCGTCAAAACGTCAGTCAACCCGAGCTACGGTACCGTTCGACAGACAATTTTAACATTTTTGGTTTGCTGAATAGTGAGAGTATCGGCTTTACTCGTTACAAACACCTCAAGATAAGAGAATTGAAGACATCTGCACACGACGTATAGTTTGCATACGACACATCGTCTGCACACGACTTCTATTTTTATGGCCAGAATGTTTTTACGGCTAACTGTTATTTATTTATTTATTTATTTTTTTTTTTGTCATTTTTTACACCTAACGGTTAATTTTTGCTTAACCTAAATGAGACCTTAATTATTGACATTTTCAAGATAGGAAAAACTTGTCAGAACTTGAAATAAGTAGCCGCGAAATAATAATCTATTCGTTCAACAGTGCATGTATTTTCTCTTTTCTACCGTTGTTATTTCGCAATCTTTGACTCTGACTGGCCAAATCAAATAGGCGACAACAAAAAAAACTTCCAGGTTTAAACGAAAGGAGGTAGATTGTCTTAGTGGATAAGACTAAGAGTAGTCTCTCTTTTGCTTACTTCATTAAGTGTGAAGCGAGAAAGAAAAAACACGGGGAAAACATGGCGGCCGCGAGAAATTTGGAGAAATGTCCTTTCTATTTTCTCGCCCTTCTCGCCTCCAGAATTCACCTGGCCATTTTTTTCTGACAACTTTTTTTAGCGTCACACTAGCAGGATCGGGCAAAAGAGGGACCACTCATAGTATACGAACTGACTGTATGCATTTTCTTCGTCTTGTCCAGGTGAGGCTCAAGTGGCAAATAGTGGTCTTCTGTGACTGAGTGGTTACAGAAAAAAAAAATCAATAATGTCTGCGGCGACTACTAACCAGTCCATTACAAACTGCAGTTTAGAGAATTGCCAACAAAAGAAGCCAAATCAGGATAACAAGATCGTCGAAATGATCTTTCTTTGGCTCATCATTATCGTTGGTGTTTGCGGTAATTCGTTGGTCCTTACAGTAATAAAGATGATTCGGACCATGAGAACAACTACAAATTATCTCCTGGTTAACATAGCTGCTGCAGACATAGCCACGCTATTATTTACTGCCGTCCATGTTATCATTGGAAGTGTAGGCAAGTTCCATTCGTCGCCGGCACTTCTTAGTTTTCTTTGTAAGTTTATCCTCAATAACAGCATCGTCATTGTGACACTGTTAGTAACGTCCATGTCGATGACAATTCTAGCCTTCGAGAGATACCACGCTCTGTTGAAACCGCTGACTTTGTCGGGTAGGCTCACCACCAACAATATCGCTTACGTAATAAGCGCCATCTGGTTGGTTGCCATAGCGATGGTAACCCCGATCTTTGTCAATTTTGATTACGATTTGGAAACCGGGCAGTGCAATAGATATGCAGGCAACAAGATGGTGATCTATATTGACTGTCTGTTTGTCATTCTCACTGTAATTCCATTCACTGTGATCGCATTTTGCTACTCCCAGATCATCTATGGTCTTAACTTCAACAACACCATCTGTAATAACAAAAGTGAGAGAGGCAACACTCGAGAGGAAACCAGAGAAAAGAGAAGATTGGTGATTCTTCTCATTTTGTTGACCGTGATCTTTTTCGTAGCTTTCATCCCGTACGGTATTCTAGTAATCTGAATTTTAACAAGATAAACAATACAAACACTCTTTACCTGAGAATTTCTGCACAGTACCTCACGCTGCTGAGCTGTTCGGCGAACCCGTTCATCTACGCGTTTCAAAGTTCCAGTTACAGGCGCAGCTTCGTGTTTCTAATCAAGAAAATATTTTGCCGTGACACAACTTTGGACGCCATTGAACTCCTTGAAATGCGCGCTCGTACTTCACTGCGAAACGCGTGATTCGTTGACAAGTGTAGAGATCGATTGGCACTCTTCGTACAGAGACTGAAAACGAGATGCACCGCTAATTTCCGAGAGCGCTCTTCTCTGCATGGGACACTTCGTCAATGACCTGTTGCACCAAATTATTGCCGATGAAAAAATAAATAACGGATATCACCAAGTTTGGAGGTCAGTTTTTTTTTTGCATGCCAAGTTACAAGCGTCATTGCTTGTATCTTGTAACTTGTAATGCAAGGGTGCCGAGCACACTCGAAACGATATATATGTCAATCTCATTATGACTGGAAAATTACATGGTTTGGACGAGGTAAATAACCACACAAACTACCGCCACGAGAACTAATAGGGACCTTAAGTAAATATACAAGTAAAGTAAAGACCGGAAGTAAATATACTTTACCGGGCATGCGTACGAGAACTCTCGAATCATCTCTCTGCCGTCCTCGTCTCGTCGGGGACGTTATTTCGCCCGTCTAGTCATCGTATCGAAAACGTGAGTATTTTGCTCTTGTTTTGCCACGACAAATGTTCCAGTACACCTTATTTTCAGTTATCTTACTAAGATTGTTTCTAAGGTTCACATTTTTCATGATTTAAGTGCATAACACTACGCTGAGATACGAAAATGGAATAAAAGTAATCCTCGTCCGTTCGTTTAAGGTGGCTCAAAACAGTTCCCAGCACATTCCAAGACTTAGATTTTGATGGGTCATAATTACCACTCTTTATCAATCGATGCTACAATCATGGTATCAAAAAACTGCCCAATCACTAGTGAACACGTTGGTATTAATTTCGTGACGCAATAAGTTACCATAGCAACACCACGACCCTCTAAAAAAACACCCTTGATTTTAGATTTAAGCGCTATATTTCAAAAACGGCACGATAAATTTTTTTCTTATTGTATGAATTTTGATAAGCGAGGATAAAATGTCAACTTTTGGGCAAAGTGTTCAAAAAAGGTCTCTACATCGCGGGTCAGAGCCACCTTAAATTTACTGTGATGGCTGTTCCTGAATTCGCAAGGTCGTGTCTTTAGCGACTGTTTTCTTCCCCGGGATTATATGTCGTTTTTCTCTTATTTTTAAGGATTAGGATAGTTGAACGGCCAGAATATGCCTTCTATTTTTTGATTCTTATACGTCCCACCCGAAAATCCACCAATAACGGTGTTTGCAATTTGTTGGGCAACGGTGTAAACACAATATTTGTTGCTTGTCCCCTTCAGCTATTTTTTTAATACTGTAGATTGATATATTGGAAAGCTAAGATCTATTTTTCATGCTATATGGGAGGGATGGTGAATGGGACAAAAGGCTGCGACTGCGATAGGACAATCCCGCGGCAGATAACTCCGTGAAGGCTTATCTTCGCGTGGTGATTGCGGAGCAACGAAGGGCAGAAGGTAACCCCTAAGCAGGCTACGCCTTTCTTTGTTGGCAACACTTACCCAAGCTTTCCCTTTCCTAGAAGGCGCTTGGCGCAATCCCTTTGCGCCGTTGCAAAGTTTCCTATTACTAACAACCCAGGCCTACTTAAAACCTGGCGACTTGGGCCAAGTTAAAGTAGCTGAAATTAAGCTTCCCTAATGATGATGGCTTTTATTTAAGAACTAGAAACATTGTAACCGTGTTTCTCATCTGAGTTATACAAACACACACGGAGTGGAGCTTGGGTCGCGGGAGACGAGAAATTGCTTGTTGGAAATACACACGCGCCGCAGGCCGAGTGTTTCCACAGGCTTTCCCTCGAGTTCTCCTAAACTTTCACGAGTGTTTGTGTATAACTCGATAGAAACACTTTTAGAAAACACCACGACGAGAAAAAGGAAAACAACTTGTTAACTTTGATATCAAAGTGAAATTCTCTTTGCTCGCACCATCACTACGTCACCAGCGCGCGCTAAGCCTGTGTCTCCATCGAGTTATACAAACACGATTTTTAAACCAATCAGCGCGCGTGCTTTCTTAGGACTGTTTTCTAATTGATCACATTTGAGGAAAGACCTTGAGGAATGGCGACCAAAATGTTTTTTGAATTAGAAGGAATCCACAATCAGTCATATTTGCCCCATTAGGGATATTGAACATTATGTCGATGTTGCTCGGAGAATGCAGGTTGACCTTACCCGTGGTTATCTATTTCGCCCAACAGCGCCTAGTGGTGGAATTTTAGATGCCCCCGTTACTTCGAAGACTGCAGAGGCCCGACTTAAATTATATCTAAAAGAGAGGCATGGATCAGGACGAAGGTGAAACATTGCATGGGTTTAGATCAGGATGTGCGATAACCTTGGCTCTTTCAGGTGTAGAATTAACAGAAATAATGGATCAGGTTGGCTGGAAATCTCGGCACACTGCTTTTGCATTACCTACAACTAGCGAAAGTGCTAAATCCTTTTGTGGCCCCTGCTAAATTGGCCTCTAGCGAAGTAATGAGTGTTAACAATACGTGGACAGATCTGAATGAACTGAAGCGCTTCCTTTGTACCTTTCCATCTGTTAATTCACCGTAGAGGCCTCTACCAGACTGATAACTAAGATTATAGGATTAAGATTGTATAAGTAAGATTATAGATTATAGCTCACATATTATCTTTTCTTTATAGTTTTGGGTAGGTTTGGGAATTTTAAGGTTTGGGGGGGGGGGGGGGAATTTTATAGATGAAGTTGTTGTTTCTTGTAAGTAAGAAGTGAACTTTATAGCTTGTCATGGCTTGTGAAATTAAAGATGAACAGTATGGCTTGGGCGACGCTGAGCAATATTATTTCCCATACGTTATTTCAACTGAGCATGAATAGAGTGTTATCATGCGAAGGTGAAATACGTGAAATTAACACATCCGTAGCGATTCAGTGCATGCAGGCGTGTGCACAAGGGTGTTATAAGACTACAAATACTGATTTCCAGCAGAGTAACACCCCTTTCGTGCTTTGTATCAACAAGCGGAGCAGTGAAGGAAGGAGCGCCCACCCACCCATTCTGACCAAATTCGCGTGGGTCAAAACACTGCTACTCCTACCCTGAGCAATGTTATTTCCCATACCTTATTTCAACTCAGCATGAATAGAGTGTTATGTAATAGATTACAAAGCTCTTTTCATTCCTCTTGTATCATTTTAGGACCACTTTCCTGTTACAATGTGACTGATGAAGTACGGTATGGTCTAGCCAGCACATTTGTGATAAAATGTGTAAACTGTGGTAAAAGCAACCAAGTCAAAACTTCTGGACAACACCGAAGTGGAAAGCGTGGTCCACCTGCTTTTGACATAAACACACGAGTGGTACTTGGCTGCCTTCATGCCGGCATTGGCCAAACCCATATAAACAATGTGCTGTCCACTTTAAATGCCCCAACTTTAAATTCTGTCACTTTTAAACTGAGGTTAAGAGAGGTAGGGAAAGCTGTGGAAAGTATTGCAAAGAGTAGCTGTAAAAATGGTTTAACAATGGAGAAAAATGAAGCCCTACAAAATGGAGTCAAAATTGATGAGGCTAATCTTGTTCCATTACCCTGTTCCTTTGACATGGGATGGCAGAGACGTGGAAAGGGACATAATTCGCGCACTGGACAAGCAGCAGTTATGAGCTTATCCTCTGGCAAAGTGTTGGACTATACAACAAGGACAAAAAGTTGTGGAGTTTGTGATTGGGCAAAATCCACAGGAAAACAACCTAAAGCCCATGACTGCCGAAAAAATCACGTAGCCTCATCAAAAGCAATGGAGCCTGATGCAGCAGTTGAATTGTTTAATAGAGCTCCAACCCAAGGTGTAAAGTTCTCAATT
>JAHPZR010022955.1:20000-47500 GCA_019787425.1 Platygyra sinensis | reverse complement strand
ACAGAGGCAGGATAGCCACGTTTGTCGAAAAACTTGCACATTTCCTCTGATTTTAAGGAAAATCAGAGTCCTCACTACAAAGGCGACGAAGTCTAAGAAACTGAGAATAAGGAATGGAATTCTTGACATGTGATGGATGTGAAGATGAATACAACAAATAACTATGAGAATCTGTGGGTTTGTAGTGCACACTGGTGCATAAACCGGCACTCTTAATTCTCACGGTATCAACGAACGCTTTTCATACAACTAATTTATTCTGTTGTTTTTTCACGTTGCCAGGCACCAACCAATAGCGTAGTTCCATATTTCTCTATATAAAACACACACAACCCACAATTCCTCCATTCGCTCCGACGAAGGGCTAGCGCTCGAAACGTCAGTTTTCGAATCTCTTTATGGTGGCCAATTCACATTATCAACTCAGTTGATAAAACCAAATTATCCTGTAATACTCCCAAGGACGCAGCACCATAGTTTCTTTGGAAACTTACCGCCTTTACTTATTTAGATCAACGCCATCTTTTGATGCAGTCGTTTAAAGACAATCTCCATCATCCACAATATCTTAAGAAAAACATGGTTGAAAAAATATCCGGTGGCTGGCTGTCATTTAACAATCTTAAAATGGTGTACAGCAAGTACGGAAAAGAAGGACTGATTGCGATCTTGTCCAAACTACCGACCTCATCTTCATTGGCATCGCCACGAGGCTCCAACACGCTCACGTTCGGTGTAAAACGAACAATAACCTCATATTGTTTTATCATTTTGTCCAAGATGCAAATGACTCCTTTGTTCCTTGTTTTGTTTTTGTCCTATGCATTACAACGTCAGCTGTGCCGTCTTACATAGATAATAAACCCAACACGCCACGAATTTTGGCTACAATACAATCTCGTTCCCAGAGTCTTCGTTCCCCTTCACCAGCGGTCGGAAAACGAGAGCTCTGGGAGCAACAATTTCAGGCATGCGCCATAGATGCAGACTGCGCAGTGTAACCGGATGGGCTGAATTCGGTTATTTCCTTTGTTATTTCAAAATGGTTTCTCCAGAGCTCCCGCTTTCCGACCGCTGGTCAAGAGTAACGAAGACGCTGGGAACGAGATTGGCTACAATAGTTAAGTACTTCGAAGAAAAGATCCAGCAATAACGAACCACGCGTGTTTTTCTGATTTTGTGGCGTCAGCGTAGAAAGATAAATGCTGGTTCTCTCGCGTTTCCTTTGGTGAATTTTGTTTTAAATTTGGCTCAGTTGTAACCACATAAAAATCCTATAAAATACCCTAATCTAATATAATAGTATAACATTAATAGAATAGAATAATGGCGGCCTTTCTATGCAGCAAATAAAGTTATTAATATATAGATTTAGGCCAGCCTAAAAGCGTAGCTCCTTGGCCGGGTTTTTCAATGCCCGATTCAGCTAACCAAGGAAGAGGTAGAATTTTGCTTTGAGTTTTGTGGTGAGGTTTTTTGTTTCTTGTTTGACCTTCTGTTTTGAGTTTTATAATCACCATATACACAAAACAAAGCAGCAAAAAAACATTTGTATAGAAGAAAAAGTTATAATTCAGATAAATTTTAATCCTGGGCTAGCGCTAACCGGCTTCTGAACAATCCTGCCTTGTTTTCAACAAGTTAACCTGACACGAGCCCGCGATCCAATCGAAAAACCAGCACTTGGTCAGCGGTCAACTTCAAAAAAGCACATGACTTCAATGAGTTGTAGACTTGATCCTGCGATATGGTCACGTGACATTGACAGGTGTCAATTCATCAAAGAGGGATGTCCAATATCAAAGAAGTACACGGTAAACCAAAACCGCATGTCTCTGTCAACCTATTATTTGTAGTATGGCCGCCATGTTGCGCGACTCCACCGTCGTCGTTGTCATCGCGGTCGTGCGTACGCGCCCACGAGCAATACCTCTGTCCAGATAACCATGAGAAAATCCATAATGGGTTTCTTTTTTCCTATATGGTTATGGGGCTCCGCTTGGCGGCCCTTGGGGCCGCCATACCTCCACTACTAGTTCATTAGAATATTTACTATTTATCCAGTTTTTTCGGCTCGTGAGCGGGCGGAATTCAGCAAATCTCGCAATCTGATTGGTTCCTGGAGCGGGCGGAATTTCCTCATACGGACCGCTACAGCGGGCGGAATCCATCGAGCTGATCTATTTTCGTGAATGAATTAGCGATTATCGGCAATCTTTCGCCCTTTTTATATTTTCATAGACGATTAATCAACGCAAGTTTATCTCTATTCACCTTTAAATGGCAAGGAAAGTTACTGTAAGTAAATTCAATTGAATTTTTTGAAGTTTTGAGAGTTTGTCTGGCTGTTTAGTTTCTCGGGGCTGTAATAGCGCGTAATCCTGTGTGTCTCTCTGTAGAGTTTAAGTAAAAACGGAGTCTATTTTAGTCAAGTTTCCCTCTTTAATCGATGCTGTATTTGAGAGAATTGCTGTGAAGTACACTTAACGAATTTCCTCGCTATCTGCTGCTCAATTTACGGTAGAAAAGTCTAATTCAGGCGAGTGATTCGCAATGATCGACAAAAACTGTTTTTGTAGTACAACTTCAAACTTTGCACGAAATTTCTCACCAGTAAAACGATTTTGGAGACTTTAACTGGGGAATTAAATGCACTAACATAAAGTAGTTCGAAAAAAGTCTGCTCTTTAATACATCTTTCTTCGTCTAGTATCTGATTTATTCGCTCGTTCGCTCGTTAGATTTTTTGCGAATGGTTTCTAGACGACGCGTAAGCCGATTCAATGGCAAAACTGCGTAAACAAACCTACTTGTAAGCCAGTTTGCATCAAGAAAAAAAGGTAAAAATGTTATTGGCCGGCTTAGGGTCGGTCCGTATAGGGAAAAACTGTGACCTCGGGCTTGAAAATGCTGCCCTCGGCCTGCGACCTCGGGCAGTATTTTCAAGACCTGGGTCACAGTTTTTCCATATACGGACCTCCCAGACGGCCAATAACATATATATTTTTTTTTTGCATGAAACCCAATTAAAGCATACAAAAGCGAAATGACCAACTATACGAAGGACTTTGAAAGACTTAAGACATTCGTGTTGACCTCTCTCAATTATTCGTGCGTTGCATTGCTTTCAGGAATTTGGCGTGCACACACGGGCACGAACGAATTCGAACTTCTAACCAACTCTTTGACGCGAGCTACAAAGATATGGCATAGACGAGAAAGGGCGTTAATTCTCTCGTCCTCGTCGGCCAGTCGGCCGGTCGTCGGTCTTGTTCATGCGTTTGTTAGTTCAAAACTAGACTATTGTAACTCTTTATTGTATGGCCTCCCTAAGCATATGATAAGTAGTTTGCAGTCTGTGCAAAATACGGCTGCTCGTATCGTTACTTTAACCAAGAAATTCGATCATATCACCCCTGTATTGATTCAACTGCATTGGTTACCTGTTCACTTTCGGATTATTTTTAAAGTTTTATTATTAGTTTATAAGGCGTTAAATGGTCTGGCACCATTATATATCACGGAATTACTTAGTTATCGTACATGTTCACGTACGTTACGCTCTACTGATCAAAAACTTCTGGCAGTTCCGAAGTCAAGACTTAAAACATACGGAGACAGGGCCTTTTCCGTTGCTGCACCTAAACTCTGGAATGAGCTGCCATTAGATCTTAGAAGCCTAGATACAATTAATTTATTCAAGAAACACTTGAAGACTGATCTTTTTAAAAAAGCATATAATGTTTAGCTTTTGATAATTTAGAATGGGATTTATGGTGATATTTTTATAAATAAGACTGTAAATAGGTTTTTTTTTAATTTATTCATATTTTATTACTGGTGGGATCTTTTTAATTATTTTAATATTATGAATTGTAAAGCGCTTTGGTCAATTAGTGGAGTTAGCGCTATATAAATTATTATTATTATTATATATTATTATTATTATTATTATTATTATTATTATTATTATTATTATTATTATTATTATTATTATTAAAATAGAGACAGAGGTAAAGCGAGGTCGTCCTCTGGAGTTGTACCCGTCCGAGCTCACCGTTGTCGAACAGTTTCTTCATCTGTTCATTGGAAAATGGTTTCATACCGTCTTTATGGGCTCTAGTAGGCCGGTAAGGTTGCCTGTTTTTCTGAGGTCTTTTGCAAATGCTGTAATGCTTTATTTGCCTCAGTAAAAGCGGGGTCTGAGGTAACGGAAAACGGTTTGTTGAGCGGCAGCGAGCGAAGGAAGCGACCAGTGGCGGCTCTCAGATGGATTTCATTGACGAAATTTTGTAAACTGACAGTTTGCCATCTTTCTTCGTCGCAGACGTGCAAAACTGCTCAGAAAAAACGTTCCCAATAAAGAGGAAAAGTCGCTTGAGACTTAAAAACCCTGTTCAAAATGATTTAATCCGACGTGCTTTGTAGGGCTTCATCTACAATCCGCCACAAAATGGCGAATTTTAGTGTCTCATTCCCAGTACTCCATGGCCCCTCTTAACTGGGGAGAATCCACTGAGTGTAATTCCAGGACTACGTCAAGTGCGACATAGCTCATTGCAGAAACGTGAGAGGAATAACGCGAAACAATAAAGCGCGAGAGCGCAACTCATGACTGTGAGCGTGACGTGCAAGCAACGATGCTACAATCGATAGCCGCTAGTAGCGCAGGGGTCGGAAGACAGTTACTATTGTCTCGGTACATCGAGGCTTCACCCTCTCATGTCACGCTCACAGTAACACTCGCACGCTAACTTGTTTTGCGTTCTTCCCCACCGTTTTTGAGGAAAAAGAGGCCGCTCGAAGTCTACGCTACGCACCATCACAAAGCTCTGCTGATCAGCAATCCTACAGAAAAAGTTAATGCAATTTGGCATGACATGAGTGGGGCCTTACGCATGAAGAATGGTTTAGTACAGAAAAACCCAAACTCTCTGGCTCCTTCTCACACGTCGATTTATTTAGTGCTTACAATTCAGCTCAATAGCCCTTTTAATTTAATAGTTAGCTTTACTCATTTGCGTTAAAATATAACCCAACGGAAATCCCTACAATTTCGGGCCGAAATATATCTGATATTCTACTGATTTGCCTCACATGTTGGATTATTTTGATTATCAACAAGTGGAGCTGAGCTTTTAGGGTTGGCCAAATCTATATGTTATCTCTGACAAGTTTATGAGACTGAACCACGTGCATTGTTGAATTGCATGCAAATGGTACGTGCAAATCGTTCATTAAGAGCTAGCTTGTAATTCAAATTAAATGTGCATCACCAGCCAGGAACATTCATGCAATTTTTTTCTAAAATTTTGAAAACATAGAGTACAGCAAGATGCATGCAGCTTATGTCTTTATCACAGTGAGAAGCCTGTCATATACTCTCCTGGGGTACTCAGTTCAAATACAACACTGTCGTCGAACATAGCTTCGGAGATAACTTGAAATAATTAGTTAACAAAAACGTATTCGGAGTCGTAACAAGCCTTTTTTGTTTACAAACTAGAACTGATTTTATAGGCTTGGCTGTTCTTTGAATGGCTACCACAGCTCGGAGGAAATAAGAGTAGAGTAACAGTACATACCAGTCTCTTGAAAGCGACTATTTCAGGTCCTCTAAGAGAAAGTGTTAACTTCCTTTATTCCAAAGAAAACAAAATTGAACCACTTGATATTCGTTGTATGGGTCTCATTGATTAATTCTTGCAACTTGCTTAACAATTTTTCTTTCGTCACAAAAAAAAACTGTCAGCGTTTTGCAATTATTTTGGAAATTTCAGTTTCAACATTTATTCAGCATTTTTTTTCTTTTGGTGTGTTATTTGAAATAAAAAATAAATAAAATAAAAAAATGTTCTTCAAGGGGTAGCGTACGTTGGTATTAAATTATAAAAGTATGATCAATTCTTGACAAACAACCAAAGGGAATCTTTTCTGTAATTAACTTGATATATAAATTTAACCAAGCATAAAAGCGGAGACCAAGGGCTCGGTTTTTCAAAGCCCCATTAAGCTAATTCTGGATAAGCAATAATTTTGATCTGAATTTTTTAACTTTGCGGCGATATTTTCCTTTTTATTGTTATTTCGGCCTTCTGTGTTGAGTTTAAATAATCTTAAAACACACAATACATAAGACAATAAGAGTCATAAGAGTTATATTTCATATGCATGACTTATGAGATGATTAACAACTAATTTTTCTGTTAGGGAGCTATGAAACAATGTCACAGTTATTTTCACTTCCCCTCTCACTAACAAGCGAACTCTGAAGTTCATAATTACCACTCGAAAAAATAGAGAAACAGCAAAATGGATGGAAACTTACCTAGTACGTTTTGATCCCTAAAAGATCTGCGATGATGACTGCAGCAGCAAACACGAACTTTTCGATTAAGCGAAGTTTGCTTGTTGTTAATGGGCCCTTTGCAGTTTACGATCACATGGTACAAAAACCGCCATGCTGGAGAGCAAACCGCCCACTGGGACCTCCAAAACAAAAGAATATTAAGTTAAGTTGCTTTGTTTTGGAGGTCCCAATGGGCAGTTTGCTCTCCAGCATGGCGGTTTTTGTACCATGTGATCGTAAACTGCAAAGGGCCCATTGGTGCTGTAACTTGCTAGAGTGGTTTTCAATTGATTGTCGGAAAAATTCATGCGGAATTTTTTTTTTTTTCATCCAATCAGTCATAATATCGAAACTACTCTTCTCACACGTGGGTAAAGTGTTTCAGCAAATCAGAAAGGAGCTGTTAAAATAAAATAAGTCACTTCCCAAAGCGTTATCATTGTTGTTGGCACCTCTCCACACGGCATTCGCACAAGTTTGCAGAAGTTTTCTCCAGTTTTCTCGCAAATTAGCTATAAACCACAGACGATGGCGCAAAGTTCGAACAGGTTTATCGCTTTATATAAACCCGTTAAAGATACAAACGGGAATAGCAGAACAAACAGACTCTTGGGAAACCCGACGAGACCTTAAGGAGCCAGATATACCGGAAGTATTATCGAGGTGAAACAGTTTTACCAAGCAAGGAAATGTCTGGAAGCTAAAAGCAAGCGGCGTAAAAAATGGCAAGCGAAAAAAGAATCAAACGAAGCTACCTGAGCGCTGAAGAGTTGACTGATGACGAGGTACACATACTGTACGAAAGTATTGCGGTAACGCAAAGGTCGCGTGTTCGAATCCCGTTCAAAACCTAAATTTTTTCGGTTCATTTTCCAGTAGTGTCATGACTGCATTCGCATCTTTCATTCTTTCAGTATTTACATAGTTTAGGTTTTTGAAGAAGCGACAAAGTGCTTGCATTCAGAAGAAATAAAAACAGTTGACGTTTACTCTGCTGAATAAACTATGAAACTCTGGCTGAGGTTGAATATCTAAGCCAAATAAACAAATTACAGCGTGGAAAGTGCTTTCTAGAGTATTTGTGCATTCGTTGTTTTGGCATCAAAAAAACTCGTGCGTAAAAACCGTAAGCGAGCACTTTCCATGAAATTATCTATGTATGTTTTACTTTGGTTAAATTTCTAATACGGGGATAGCGTTAACATGTTTCCGAACAAAATGGCCCTGATCTCAGGAAGTTAACCTGACATGAGCTTGTGATCAAATCGAAACCACCTCTTTGTCACCGGTCAACTTTAATAAAAACGTGACATGATTAAATCCAAGATACTGGTCATTAGATCCTCGTTGTTTCGAGAAGTGTCAACGGACCATAAAATGGATGTCTAATATCAAAGATGAACGCTTATAGTGATTGCTAAAATCCGTGGCTGCAAGTCTCTGTCAACCTATCGGCTGAAGTATGGCTACCATCTTTGCGACTCCGCCGCCGCTGCCGTCGTACGTACGCGCATGACGAGCAGTACCGCTAGCCATGATAACCATAAAAAAAAATCAACTCATGGCTATCCTTTTCTTTCCTATATGAGTTTAGTGCTCCGCTATATAAATGTTAGCCTCTTTGAATCAACGCATTTTAAAACTAAGTGAATAAAATATCTCTTACATATTCCTCGTCCTCATAACATGCTGTCAACATCATCAATGACTCTTCTGTGAATAGAACAGGAACTCACAAAGAACTTTAGCTTAACTAGAATAAATCCCGTAAGGGGCTGCAAAAATGTTTTTCAGTGAAAGACAATCATAATACAAAACTATCAAAATAAAAATGTCATGCAATTGAAATGAGGAAATCAAAGTGCTTTCGGCGGTTCGACTGGTAGCCATTAGTTTCTCGACAGAAACACTCTATGCAAATGGTAATGGACTTAATTCGTGCTCACAACATAACCCTGTTTAACAACTTTATTGACCCTTACACTTGACAGAAATTAAATTAACATGAAATAAAATTAAAACTGAAAGGGTGTTGGCTTCCTAAAATAACTAAAAAGTTAACAAGGCTAGGAAGCCAAATGACATATAATAAATTACAATATTAGGGTCGGAACACACACACACATACACACACATAAAATAGCTATACAAAACGAAATTTACAAGTCATGAGAAGAAAGAAGAAATATATAAATATAAATTTTAGGAATGAAATCCTGAATAATTATGACAGATTATGATATATGAAGAATTTAAAAACATAGAGCAACAAATAAATCATAAAATTAGCTGGGAAGAAACTCATTGCTCTAGGGAAAACAAAACATAATTGGCATTAGTATTGGCACAGCAATTCGTTTTTTAATTGTTTTTTAAATTCGCCGAAAGGGGTTGACTTTATATCTTTTCTAAGAGAATTCTATACCTTTGGTCCTTGAAAGCGAATATTAAATATTCCGTAATTTGTTCTAGCTCAAGGCAGGCCCTATCCCTTCAGTTGCCCCCATTAAAAAGGACACTTTGTCTGGAACACAGCGGTGAATCTCGTATTCAATTTCAGTGCAAAGTGTGCCAATATATCTCTACAGTTGCCAGTGAATCACGCGGTTCGCAGTGAAGTACGAGTGCGCATTTCAAGGAGTTTAGTGGCGTCCACAGTTGTGTCACGGCAAAATAATTTCTTAATTAAAAGCAAAAAGCCGCGCCTGTAGCTGGAACTTTGAAACGCGTAGATAAACGGGTTCACCGAACAGCTCAGCAGCGTAAGATACTGTGCATAATGTTGCAGATGACGTGTGTTTTTATTTGTTATCTTGTTAAAATTCAGGATTACCAGAATACCATACGGGATGAAAGCTAAGAAGAACACCACGGTCAACAAGATGAGCAGGATCACCAACCTTTTCTTTTCTTTTGTTTCCTCTCGAGTTTCGCTTCTCTCACTTCTGTTATTACAGATGGTGTTGCTGAAGTAAAGACCATAGATGATCTGGGAGTAGCAACAGGCGACCACAGTAAATGGAATTATGGTGAGAACGACAAACAAGCAATCAATATAGATCACCATCTTGCTGTCTTCAACGCTAGAGCACTGCTTTGTTCCCAAATCATAATCAAAACTTACAAAGATTGGAGTTACCATCGATATGGCAACTAGCCAGATGCCACTAATGACGTAAGCGATATTGCCGGTGGTGAGCCTACCCGACATAGTCAGCGGTTTAACCAGAGCATGGTATCTTTCGAAAGCCAGAATTGTCATCGTCAGCGACGTCACTAACAATGTCACAATGACGATGTTGTTAGAGAATATAAACTTACAAAGAAAACTAAGAAGTGCCGGCGACGAAGGGAACTTGCCAACACTTCCAATGATAACATGGACGGCCGTGAATAATAGCGTGGTTATGTCTGCAGCAGCGACATTCACCAGGAGGTAATTAGTGGTTGTTCTCATGCTCCGAATCATCTTTACTACTGCAAGGACCAATGAGTTGCCTAAAACACCAACGATAATGATGAGCCAAAGAAAAGTCATATCGACGGTCTTGTTAGTGTGGTTAAGCTTGCTTTCTTGGCAATTCTCTAAACTGCAGTTTGTAATGGAGTGGTTAGAAAGCTCGCCAGACATTATGGTTTTCTTTTCCTGTCACCAATCAGTCACAGAAGACCACGATTTACCACTTTTGTTTTAGCTGAACAAAGAGAAGAGAATGCATACAATCATTTCACTGAAGATTATGAGTAGTCCGTCTTTCTGTAGTCGTATCACTATTACGACTTAAAGCTCAAAGTCAGTAAATGCATGTAGTGAACGCAAATTAAAGCACTGGAAATTAAGATTGGTTTACGTTTTACTTCTGGTTGAATAGAAGCGTGGCAAGCGTTTATGAAGCAAATCGTGAAGCGCAGTTATGAAAAGCCAGTTACTTTTCGACACCTAAATGAAAACCGCTTTGTTGACTGTCGTCACCAAATCATTATTACGAATTGGAAAAAAAAATAAAACAAAAAGACAAGCAAAACGAAACGAAAAACAGAACAAAAAACTGGATCGAATTCTTCCAATCTCATCCCAGAAACACGGCCTTTCAAACTTCAGTTTCCTGAGAGATTTGCTAAGATCATCATAGCGAGGGAAAGAAAACTGTTGATCAAGCAGAGTTCTCGTGTAATCGGAAAGGTGCAGTAACTTTTTCTGTAATATCCTGTAGATCATCACGAGCCGTGCTGTCTATAATGCTTGCGAGCGATGCATGCCTATTGTAGCACTCAACTACATTGACACAAAATGCGCGTTATGAACAAAGTGACTAAAACGATAGAATGTTCATTTATATAAGAGCTACAAAGAAAACTAGCCGAAACATGAAACCTGGGAATAAACTCGGAGAGATAGGACTTGATAAAAATAACTCTTATCGCCCATGAAGTGCGAGTTTTTGAATCAGAATTAGTAAGAGATTTGAAGCGCATTAATTTGACAGGTACTCTCATGTCCAAAATTCGAGGATAAGCTGTAAGTGAATGTATTTTACAAACCATCATCATAAATCTTCTACGATATTACCAGAACATACCTCGTAAAATTAGTAGAAGGGATCACTTTGCGAGAACGTGTCTCAAATTCACTCCTGTAAACTATAAATAAAAACGTTCTCTCAATGGTTTACAGAAAGCGTGCGGATCTTTAATTAACGGAGGAAATCAAGGAAAGTCTGTCAAGGGTTACATGTCGTTTCCCCATCTAATTAGCATGCAGATACACGCTTACGGTACATTGTATTCTGGCGGTATTGATTGATCTGTAGTCAACACATCGGATGTTGTGGTTTTTGCCGAATGTGAGCTCTTAGCTTAAGCTCCGTTTGTCAGTTTAAGCCTCTTCTACGTACGGCTCTCCCACGTTTAGATGCTCCCAGCAAAATGAAGAAGAATGTTTTATTATAAATCAAGTGACACCTCTTAACCTTCAATCCGATATGACATTTCAGATGCAATTTCAATAATGAGGAATGCACTGAGGGTGATGCTACGAACAATAAAACATGGAAAAAGCAGCTGCTTCTGCCACTGCCACTATAGGTGTGCAAAATTGATTTACGATCTTGTTTAAATAAATGAGATATAGAGTAATTTATTTTCAACCATTCATGTTCTAAACTTGAAGTATTATTGTGATAACATTTTATACATGTGCCCTCTTCTCTTAACTCCTATGTGACTAAAATGATTAAAGAAGTTTTAAAGTCCTGCAGAGAAATAAGAATACCCTGCTTGGGAAATGTTAATTGCCGCACGGATTCCAAAATTTCGTCTTTTAAACATTTGAAAGGATTGCACCAAACAGTGTCTATATTTTGTCGCCATTGTTTTTCACGATGCCCTCCTCTAAGTAAAACTGGAACACAACCCTCTTCGACTTCAAAACCAAACCTTTTTTCTTGGGCATTTGAATAAGAATCACTTGATTCAAAGTAGCTCTGGCATTTGTAAGTAAAAATACCTCAATTTCATCACAAGTTAACAGCTAAAACGACATATTTTGTACTTAATCAATTAGCAGAAAATGCACTTTCAGCTTAAAAATAATTTTAGTGACAGTATACTGAAATAACGTTTTATGGTTCATTTTATTACGTCAGTTAGCTGCCTAAAATTGTCAACAGTGTAATGGATTTGTGTTCTTTCCCAATACAACCCGGCCCGTAATTCATTTACAAAACCGGCCTTGTTCTACAAATTAATCCGTGACTTTGAAAATCAAGAATTACAATAATAGAAATTTCAAACACAGTCTGTATATAAGTTATCTAGAAATACTAAATTTAGGATAATTTAATATAATTCTGGTATCATGATTTTGAGGAGCCAAATTCATTCATGTAGATCGTAGTAAATGTAACGATAATTACTTTGATCCTGAAAAAAGCATTGTCGACCACTGACAAACTACGAATAATTTGTAGATTCGTAAGACTAAAACTGCCTAGGGCTTTTGGCGAGGCCTACGGGCTCGCCAAAATACGGCACAACTCGTAAAAATATTCAGCGAAACTAAACAACAAAAAGTCTAATAAGATATATTTATTGGACACCTCAAGAGTCAGGTCTGGTTTTATTTTATATCATACAAGTGATAGAGCTTTCCATGCATTATGATTGGCTAGCTCGGAGGTGAATATACTAAAACAGTGGATAGTGTTAAACGCGCGCGCTGATTGGCTTGTCAAACTCCGAATATCCTGTGCTATTTACTTCCGAACAATTCGGGAAAAATGGGTTCCGGTTTGCATCCGTGCCAAGTGAAGAAATCATCCAAATTGAATTTTTTTGTGATGTATATTTTCTCACTGTTTTAGTATATACTAAAACAACTATTCACCTCAGTGTCGGTGGCTAGTGTTGAATATTTGCCTCGCCGCTTCGCGGCTCGGTAAATATCTACCGCTAGCCACCTCCACTTACTTCGGTGAATAGTTGTTAACTATTCCGGCCTCCACTGACTAACTGTTAATTAATGGAAAATTTACACTTTTTCCTTTCCCCGGCACCGTTTCTAATAATTACACTTGCATGTAGTCTTTCAACCACGTTAACTTTATTCCTTGATTTTTTTTTTTTTTTTTTAAGTTTAAGATTTTGTTTCTTTGTGTCATATTTAACAATTAGACTATGAGACCGAGTTTTCTACGAGCAGATAGTCAACGAGGCGCAGCCGAGTTGACTATCGCTCGTAGAAAACGAGGGCGAGTATCATTGCATAAAAGAAAAAAATGTCAAGTAACGCGTAGAAAAGAAATGTTTTATTATGTTACATCAGGTTCAAACGTGATGCGCGATGTGGACTGATGCGTAACTGTTGACTATCAGTAGATAGTCAACGGTAATATAGCGAATCAAATTCACCGATTCACAATAGACTACGGTGAATTTATACTAACCTGATATAGGCATGATGATTCGGTAATAGGATTTTCTGTCATCGACTGAATCGGTGCGCGATCGAATGAGAAACCCATACCAGGCTTCCGCTTCGCGGTAGTGCGGTTTTCTTAATAGAATCAATCGTATGATAGCGGACTAACTTTTTCCTATGACAACCACTTATTACAGATTACAGCAACTATGCTATGTATGATAATCAGCCTAAAAGAATGAAAAATTGTACTCATTAATTTCAAGAAATAAAATGAGATAGCCCGACGTTGCTAGAACAGAAGATAATGAAAATTTTCATAATGGTTACCCATGTTTAGGGATGCAAATTCCCGTTTAATCCTTACAGAAAAATAGAAACAAAAATCAGAACTTTTAATATTTGAGGGATATAAAATACATAATTGCAACTTGCAACTTGCTAACTAATTATTTTAACACCTCAAATAACTCCAATTTATTAAATTTAAAAAAAAATGTTTCAGTGAAATTCAGTATTTCAGGTCATTTAACCAAACGATGTTTACTAGGAAAGATGAATTTTCAGAAGTAAGTCAGCTTCTACATTTGCATGAAGAATAACAAACACCATGAAACATCTAACATTAAACTTAATTGATCGGCATTCTTTATACAGCAATTGGTCTCCAAGAGTGACCTTTAATCTGAAGACGAACTAAAACGTAGCTTGCCAATTTCTCCTTTAAATATCAGTATAATTCAAACGGAAAAGTGCTATGAGAATTAGGAAAAAGATCAGCTAGAAAGAACGTCTTAAGGCATCATCAAACGTTCAGAGTTCACCTTAAAAAACAATGAAAAATGTATGAGTGGCACTCAATAACAAAAACTCTTACTTGTTTGATACAAGTAAATTACTCGTAGCTCGTTTTGTCTTGATTCGAGCAGCAGTGCGGACGAAGAATTGTAATATTTTGCTGTTATTTTTTTAATCAAAGGAGAGATGCGTTTGTTTTTCCCAGTTCACGTAAATCGACATGCAAAACGTAATTTTAATCAGCACTAGTTTCCCATCCTGTTCGAAGAGGTCCCAAACCTGACATTTATCAGCATTAGAATGATGACAATAGTAATCTATCACGCCATTTCTCAGACAAAGTTGGAAAAAAACGACAAAAAAAAAACAATTACTGCTAGATCACTATCAGTTTCAAGTGTTCAAAGAGACGGTTACATCAGTAAGCAGTCACAAAATTAAGACAACTTACCAGGGTTGAAAGTATGCCGTTTGAAGCAAAACTAAGACCAGTTAAAACAACTGATCTATAACGAAGTATCCTTGTTTGTTCTTCACAGACAGGATTGAGGACGTGAACACAAAATGTGTTGATTAATACGATTCGAAAGGTATTTCCTCTTCGTCAATGTATCAAACTTGAAAGTGAGTTTTCGCTGGGAACCTTGCTTTCTCCGACCAACAACATTGAAAATTCTCTGACAGTTTGATTAGATTCAGTTAGCTGTTTGCAAATATTCTACTGGGAAAATCTCGAATCGGATGCTCCGCCGTCAAGTAAAAGGAGGTAACTAATTGTACAGATGATTTTAAGACTCACCTGTCACCATCCCTACAGAGCACGTAGTGTCTGTTTCATCAAAGAAAGCTTGCAATTGTTCAAATGAAAACTTTTGACACTGTGAAAGAAAAAGAGTCAACATTAAGATTTTTAATATGATACACGGTTAGTCTTGTTTAACTAAGCTAAAACGCATATTTTATACCATCCTCAAGTACAATTGCCTCAGGTTTTGCTTTCAAACTGACCCTCCTTCGACTGAGGCAAAGCGATAAAAATAAAATCACGTATCTATCTAGAAATAAAACTGACCAAGGCTGAGAATTTTATCGTAAAATGCTAATTCAAGGGCGGCAAGAATAATGCAAATCGTCAACCAAGAAATTTCTCATTAAACACCCTACTGTGCGTCGTATTTTCAACTCTCTTCTCGAGGCTTGGAAACGGTGGTCAAACACGGTCGCCTTAAACTGTCACGTTCACTCTCCAGCTGTTCGGCAATTTAATTTGGCATATCATGTTTTTCTTTTGGTTTTTGGCAGGTAAGAAGCACGGAAACTACTGAAAACATCAATTTGTGCACAATAAATCCTTTTAGAAAACAGCCCTAAGAAAACACGCGCGATGATTGGTTAAAAATCGTATAACAGGATCGAAACACAAAACTGTAGCACCACCCAAAACTAGACGTTTTCAGTTACGATTATAAATTACTAACACATATGTTCATACCTTTCAGCTAAGTTACTGATATCCCTAAAAATACACTGAAATGTTTTTAAACACCGTCACCGTCAAATGCCTAAAAAAAGACTATCGTAAAATAAAAATTCTAGTGTCCTTAAACTGCCATGCTTAGCTGTCCAGTTGTTCAGCAACTTAATTTGGTATATCGTGTTTCTCTTTTTTGTTTATGACAGATATTAAGCGCGCAAGCCACTAAAAAATTAATTTCTGCACAAAAAATCCTTTTAATTTGTGTAAAAGGCTTTATTAGCTCACAGCCGGCGATTAGAATGAGAAAACTCTACACGTGCCGCTAACGCTTTTTTTTTTAAATATATATACCGGCATTTATATTTAACAATTATAACCCCCCCATTAATTTTTGATTGGTTTTATTGGCTATTTTACGTCACGTGGTATAAATCTCCGGACAGTTATCACGCAATAACCCCCGTCCGAGTCGATATTTTTCCTCCGATTTTTTCCGTCGAAGAGAAACATAGTCAGCACAAGAATTTCAACTTTTTTTTCTCTTATTTAATATGGAAGGAAACCAAACTAGTGTTGCTGAGTCTAGCAATGATGACATTAAAAAGCTGATGGCAAGTGCTATTCTGGAAAGTACAAAAAAGTCACCAAAATACGCTGTCAATGTCTTTGACGGTGGAGAAAGTCACGAGTAGACTTTTAATATTTAGTCCTGCGTAAATTTAAACCGATTCATTTTACAAAATAAAGATTTAATACAATGTGACAACTAACTATAAAATAAACCAACCGTTCACGTCCGACTTTAGCGTGGAGGAAGGAGAGAAAAATTCCAGTCGCACTTGAAATCATGGAGCCGGCAGAATTGTCAACCATGTTGAAACCTTTTTTACGCAGAAGCCAGAAAATTCAGTGGAAGGAAAACCATACAGTCGCAACACTGTGAAAACTAATTCGTTCCGGGCTGGACAGATTTTTTTTCCGGTTCCCTTCAAAGAAAGCCGTTTTCCATTATTCAGGATAAGTATTCAAGCCGGTAAACGAAGCTCTAGATCCATCACTGAAAGATCTTGCGCAACAGGGATTGATTTCTTACACAAAGCACAAGCGTCCAATTGCCAGCGAAGACCTTGAAGTCCTCTATGCAGCAAATCAGCTTGACCTGAATACTCCAGAGAGTTTTGCAAATTCGGCATGGTTTAACGCCATTCTCTACTTCGGAAAGAGAGGCCGCGAAAACCAACGCGAGATGAAAACCGGTGACCTTTAGCTCAAAACATCATCTTCATCTCAAGCGAGAGAGCGACGAAAAATCAGTCCTCCTTCAAGTGCTACAGATTTTACACATTCTGAGTTTCTGAGACTGAAATACATTTCTTTCTAGTCAAGTTTATGAATAGTACGTCGGAATATATGAACCAAAAGCGCCAAGTTTTCGAGTTTTTGATAGAAGGGGCGTTTAATACGAGAATTCATTTCACATAAGAGCTTGTCAAATTTGGTCCAATCACAGTGGAAATAAAGTTAGTTAAACCAATCAAATTTACGTTGCTCCCTCACGTCAATCACGCGCATTCGCCATATCACCAATGGCTTTTTTACCAACTTTACGAGCGGTTTATTGCGAACTGAAAATTAATGGGAGGGTTATAAAATAAATAAACCCCTTTCTGGCTTGCTGGTATGTCGGCTGATAATGTCCTTGGCTGAGAGATTGTCCTCAAAATTTCACATTTGCCCTCGAAGCTTCGCTTCTCGGCCAAATGTTCATTTTTTGGACAATCTCTCAGCCGCGGACATTATCAGCCGACATACCAGCCGCCTGAAGGGGTTTATTTACTAATTATTCCATGAGGGCGCGTTGGATATGAGATGATAGATAGCCAACGAGGCGCGTAGCGCCGAGTTGGCTATAATCATCTCATATCCAACAAGCGCGAGTGGAATAATTTTTTTTACTAAAAACGCCTCCAAAATATAGAAAACTAGACTACAATAAAAACAAAAAGGCCCCAAAAATCACACATACGCTCGCCGTTTTTGTAGATCATGGTATAATGGCTCATATACCATGATGGCTAAGCCAATGAAAACTCTCGAATTGCATTATCCAATGATCCAGTTTTTAATAAAGCGCTTTATCCACGGCTCAAAGCGCTTTAGAACACTTCCTGGGGGACTTTGCCACGCTGCTTATTTAGGCGCAAATTGCAGCCACGAAGTTTACAATCTTATTAGAGCGAAGAAGTAATAAGATACGCAGGTGCCCGCAGAACAGAATAAGTGATAAACCATCACACCGGGGACAACGTTCCTTACTCTTTTCGAACAGTCAGTGGGTTCTAACTTCCACGCCAGTACTGTGAGACAGCTATTGTTTCAGCTGCAAGGGCATATCATGTATGTGATACGTATTGTTGTTCACCTAGTCCTTGATGTTTAAAAATAGCAAAAGAGAGGGGCTTGCAAGGTTGTTTATTGTCAGAAACACTGTAAAAAAACAGCATTAAGTTTTGTTTTTGTTTTTTTGTTTTTAAATTTACTTATTTAAGATCCTTTTTCCATTTGCAAAGGCGATGGAAAAATATGCCAAACCATAGAAAAAATATTCACTTCCAGGATTACGAAATAGAGCCAAAAACATAGCAAGTTTGTCATCTGAGAATGTATCTTTCGTCTCAATCTTTTAAGATTTTATTTCTCTGTTAAATTTTTTAGTTTTCATCTCGACCTATACTGATAAAGTTTCGAATTTGAATCTCCGTCGTCAGATTAATGAAAATGTCAACTAATCTGAACGCCAAACAAGTAAAGATGATTTTCAACTAACATGTCACCATCCCAGGAGAGCACGTGATCTCTTTCCATTAAAGAACCTTCGCAATTGGTCAATTGAAAAACTATTGACACTGTGAAAGTAAAAGAGTCGCCATTAAAAGTTTTAAACTGATACACTGTTAGTCTTGTTTGACTCAAGCTAAAACGCATATCTTACACCATCCTGAGGTACAACTGCCTCACGTTTTGCATTGAAACGGACTCTCCTCCAATTGTTTGGACTGCGGCAATGCGATAAAAATAAAATAAAGAATCTATCTAGAAAGAAAAGTGGCCAAGACTTTTGAAATTTTATCGTAAAACGCTAATGCAAGGGGGCAAGAATAATGAAAATTATCAAGGCTATAAACAAATTCTTAGAACTAATCCTGCCATCGATGTGCGTCATTCAGTTAATATTACGAAAAGTAAGCATCCGCTACTCGATATAGTATACATAGGTTTCTCAAGGGCTGTTCAGTTAGAGAGATTTAACTTTTCAAATCCAAATACTAAGCTTGAAATCACACACGAATCTAAAAGCAGTAATATCCGGCTCTCCTGACACATGTGTTAAAGGGCCATTGTCACGATAAAGCGCATGTGCGGTCTTGATTGACAACATTTTTTTTAACCAATTATAGAAACCGTAATACTATCACGAGCGCCACGAATTCGCCGCAGGTCAGCTTAGAGTTGCACGTGCCTTTCGATTATCTCTTTATTCGCCGGCTTTTGGCCTTTTGTTTGTAAAGAATATTTATCATGTTTATGTTGTGTGAAGGCCGTGTCCGTTGATTACAAGCGCATACGCTTTACTTTCTTCCAATTTGTACCTGTATCTGTAGCTATATATACAAAGCTTCCGATATTCGATCTTACATTTTTCCTTCGTTTTCTGTTTTTTTCGAACAAGACAGCTACGAAGTGAAAGTAGCTTTGGTCTCTAACCGTTTCGAAAACCCTCTCGAGGACATTGTATTTCTCGACGGCATTCTACTCAAAACACAAAATACGACTTTTAAATCTTTCCTAGATGACTAAACAGTTCTTCAATATCGGTGTTACTATTTTCACACCCTCACAAGGTCGATGGAGGAGGATTTTTCTCACAAATAACAACTTTGAAAACTGTTCCGTCGGATGAGAAATCAAATTGCCACACATGCGCAGAAGGGTGTCAAATGCCCTTTAATACCTGTGTTTTAAATAATTTATCGCTTGTCGGTGAGAATTAATATTTTTACGGTGGTATTGATGTGTTTTACGCCAGGTGAGGTGAGGCAGTGACGTTGCCTAGTCAAGGCCGTTCCATAAAAGATAACCAGTTGCTATGGCGACAAATAATTAATCTACGATAACGTAACGAGGACGTGATGTTAACGGGATGATGGATAGTCGGGGGTAAAATTGATGGGACATGGGATATGATACATTAAATTTTGCAACTGAAATTATCGGGGTACGAGTCATTAAGTCCAAAGATTAACACAGGAAACGGGATGTAGGACGTTCACATCCCTGGAGTTTCTTTCCCGTGTCAGAAATAATTACCAGAGCTTTTATTTAGTGCGCTCCTCGAACGCGAACTCTGTGGACATGGTCTCATTTTTATTTCTCCTCTTATTAAAGCTAGCCTGTTTGAGGCAGACAGTCAGTGTCCTCAGTTAAAGCGAGGTTAACTTGGTTCAAGAGAGTGCCGCTCGGTTAAAATAAAACGTGTCCTTAAAGACATATCAGCTTTTCATCAGATCAGCAAATTTGTCTGTGATATTCGGGTGTCCGAAATTAAAGGGCATTTGACACCCTTCTGCGCATGTGTGGCAATTTGATTTCTCATCCGACGGAACAGTTTTCAAAGTTGTTATTTGTGAGAAAAATCCTCCTCCATCGACCTTGTGAGGCGTGTGAAAATAGTAACACCGATATTGAAGAACTGTTTAGTCATCTAGGAAAGATTTAAAAGTCGTATTTTGTGTTTTGAGTAGAATGCCGTCGAGAAATACAATGTCCTCGAGAGGGTTTTCGAAACGTTTAGAGACCAAAGCTACTTTCACTTCGTAGCTGTCTTGTTCGAAAAAAACAGAAAACGAAGGAAAAATGTAAGATCGAATATCGGAAGCTTTGTATATATAGCTACAGATACAGGTACAAATTGGAAGAAAGTAAAGCGTATGCGCTTGTAATCAACGGACACGGCCTTCACACAACATAAACATGATAAATATTCTTTACAAACAAAAGGCCAAAAGCCGGCGAATAAAGAGATAATCGAAAGGCACGTGCAACTCTAAGCTGACCTGCGGCGAATTCGTGGCGCTCGTGATAGTATTACGGTTTCTATTGGTTAAAAAAATGTTGTCAATCAAGACCGCACATGCGCTTTATCGTGACAATGGCCCTTTAAGTAGCTGAAAAATAGGAAATTAATAGGCCCCTACAGCTAGAGGTCATTAGAAGCTGCAAAGACCAAGATCACACTTCTATCTATTCTATCTGGACGAATTTCTTATCAAAATGTGACGGAAACTGTCAAATTGAACTCCTGTTGTCTTAATAGCGGCTTTCTAGAAATTTCCTATTGCCAAACCCAGGTGTTTAATCAAGGAATAGCTGAGAGACGAAAATGCATACCTCTTCTGTGTACAATTGCGCGAGTAAAATAACAATAACAATTAAGAAAATACAGCTTGTATCGAAAATATCTTGTATGTACAATTGTCAGAGTTAAGTGATAATAAGAAACAAATACTGCTTGCATCGCACACATTTTTCGTTTATAACAGTGAGGGAGGAATTGTTGGCCAAGGCAAGGCAATATTTGTTCGTACTTTCTCACTCTCAGAAAGCAGGTGAAAATTCAAATGAACATTTTTTACCTTACAGAGCTTTTCTAATCTTTTTTATATATATTTCTGTACTAAACTGAAATGCTGAATGAACTAGCATCTGTGATTGCTACTGATAACAGTTTGTTTACACGAGGATTGTTATGTCCAACAATGAAAACGTTGGGATGCTGTCTGCTTGTGTCACTGTGTATGTAACTTGTATAGAAAGAAAAGTAATTTCGTCTCCTGCATAAAGTTAAATAGAGCCTGACAAATAATGGAAGGCTTGCGCCGACAAGAAAAGATGAATGGGTTTCAACTATTTCCCAACACTGATTCAAACTGTGTTCGTGCGTTTCCTTAATTTTAGCAAGGTAAAGTTAATTATGAAAACCTCATAATGTACGTTTAAATCGAAAAACAAAATAAAAATCTTGAAATTACTAAGACATTCAAAATTGGCTTCGTTGGTAAGAATTTTATTAATATAAAAATTAGAAGCATTTAGCTCTCGGGTACAGAACCTATTTTTCTCAGCTGGAGCATAAAGTAAAGAAGAAGAAGTCTATGTTTAATTTGAACTTAGAATATAATTGACATTGACATTGCGCATGCAGGACAATGTAACTTAGGTCTAACATTTCCCACACCAATGCTTTGGGATCAGTTTAAAAGTTTCGAAAAAGCTTGATAAGGACCAATTTCGCAAACAATTTCAGAACGGCACTGAAGCGTATTTCCACAAATTACGTACACTTTTGAGAAAGATCAACTTAAGAAAATTGGACGTCAACACAGAAAAGTTTAAATGACGGATAATTTGCTACGAGGTCTTTCATGGCTCGAAAGCATTAACATTTAATGTAGTAAGACATTTTCAATGCATACCAAAGCTGTGTAAGTACACAACCAAACTAAATTATACTGGACTTTCAATTAACAGCGCTGGTTTTTTATAAAGATGGTCAGGAATTCCTTACCTGTACCTGCATCTGAGGATTTGAAATGCATGCGACAATGATTCACACGTGACGTATTGACATTGTTTGCTTATGAAGAAAAGCTCACAGAATTGGCCTTGTGTTTTGTTTGTACAGTGTCTCTTTAGTCTCGGGGTAGTCTGTTGCAGCTATTTTAGTTCTCAATAGCTTAGACTGAGTGATATCACTACTGCTAGAATGCTGGCTTTGAGGTCCTAAAATGCTAGCAGAATATGGACTTTGGACCACTTTGAGACCTGTTATCTTCACATGAGCTCACCCTGTTACTTTTAAAATTTCATCATAGCTTCACCATAATATAGGAACACAGACCCAACATGAAGCACTGTGTTGACGTTCAAGACTGACATGCAAATTTTCAGTACTCTCTGAACACATTTTATCAGAACAGAATATCGAAGCTAAAAGTTGCGAGAATTTTAAGACATTTTAGGAATAAAACCGAGGGTGAGATTCTTAAAAATTAAGAGAATTTCGTGTATATATATTGAAAATTTGAAATACAGTAAAATATGGTTTTATACTAAGCCGTATGTAAAGGCTTTCTTTAAGCGTCAAGATATGCGAAAATACAACATAAGCACTACTCGTATGTTCGATGATTAAAACCTCCGCAAGAACTTATTGAAGTGTGTCATATCAGGGCCCAAATTTATTGAAAGCCATTAAAGTCGGTAAAATCGAAATGCCGTAAGCTATAATCTAAGAATATTCAGAAGAATATTTTTATCCTAAAATCGACAAGAAAATATTATGAATATTCAAATTGGGCCGGGCAAACAATATTCGTATTTGATATGAGAGTGTAGGTAGTCGTAATTACACAGATCTTTTTGTAAATTGTGCAGTACAAGCTTTTTCAAATTTCTACCGCTGAAAATGGTAAATGTGTTTGATATATTAATCAAAGGGAATTCGTCAGTCGAGTTCAAACTAAAGCTTTACGTTAAGACATCGATTCAAACGTCTCGAAAAAATAACGCGAAGCACAAGGCTCGAAAGTTGTATCTAAAGGTCCTTCCGCACTGCGCCAGAGAAATTTTGCAACGCAACCATCACAACATTTTCTGTTCTGTATGTGCGAGGAAAGCTCGGTCATGATCAGACAAATCACGTGATTATGGTGAAATCATCGAGTTCGAAAAGTTCTGTTTTCAAATTGTTTTACGTCCTCACTAGAACGCAAAGTCAGCGTTTTCAAATTCCTCTTGTTAAAAGCTTCGTTTTCTTGACGGAATAGTGTGGACTGCAGGCCTAACCGTGACAAAAAGTTGCGTTTCCAAATCTCTCCGGCCTTTGGAGTGTAGTGTGGAGTGGCCCAGTTGCTCTGAAATTTTATTCGTAGATCAGATTGGTACCAAAAAGGTAAGATTAGGTAAAATTGCTCTTCAGGGCCTATTTGTTCAAAGCCCGATTACGCTAACCCAGGATTAGCGAGAATTTTGAATTCAGTTTTTTAACTTTTTGGTTAGGTGATCTATCTCTATTGTTTGCCCTTCAGTTTTGAGCTGTAGTGATCTCAAGCTAAGCCAAACGTTAGAGGTGAAAAACAATTTTAAACAAGAAAGAAAACTGCCTCAGTTAACGATTAATCCTTGGTTAAAGTTAAGCGGCTTTCGAACAACCTGGCCCAGCTCTTTAGTTTCGTTTCATATATATAAACCTACCTTACTTACTGAAGAGGAATAGCACAAGCGTGTCGGGATATTAAAATGTAGAAACTAGTTTGGGGAGGGCTGTTTGCCATAACATTTTCCACGTCTGTTTTTTAGGTATATTAGTAAAACCCTTGGGCAAAGCAGGAATGATTGGTACCCAACTTATTTCTTACTTATTATGAAAACGGGGAAACATTTGATTCGGAAAACAAATGTCAAAATTTTTGTCAGTTCTCGTAAACAATTGCATGTGCACCGAAACAACGAAACATTAAGAATAGACAAATTAATTTCCGCGTGTATGTTTGTTTAGTGCGTTGCGGAAAGTTATTTGGCATGTAATGTAGAAAGAAGAGCGGTAATTTTTAACAGTAATAATGGGTTACAATATACTGTAAGTGCCGGCTTTGCTATAAATACTTTTCTAGTACATTAAACTGCCTGTGAGCAGTTCAATTATTATAATGACAAATTGCTTATGCTTCTATGATAACCTGCCTACATTCTTTCTCTAGCTTTCAAAATTTCATTGGAAAATATGTTTCGTTTTACCATCTTAACTTTGGGATGCTGTCTGCATGTGTCACGTGTAGTGGCATTGCACATAAAGCAAGAAAGCTAACTTTACGTGAGAACACATCCTTTATAACTTCATGTGTCCCTCGTATGTCTCTTCTGCAATTCCTGATTCATTTGATCAACTTTTGTAATATTCTTAAAGTTGTCAAATTATATTCGCTTAAGGGCTCGTCATTTTCACAGCTTTTTGCATGTTATCATATCGCACCAATTAATCACGAATTGTTCTCGAGGTCGTTCAATTTCCTTTACACGATTCTCGCAGAGGTGGATTAACAATGAAAATAAATAACCCACTATCACTCAGGAATAACACGCCACTGTTGATTGACAACGATGCAACGCAGCCATTAATATGTTCCTCTTTATGGAGCACTTAAAGTTTTTACCTCTTTTTGAATAATCTGCATCAAAAAGAAATATCAAATTTCCTTACATTTCTACGTTGGAAAATGGGTTTTTAAGAAATACGGAAAAGATAAAGTTTCAGTTTATGGATATCAAGGCTGGCTACAATTTTTAAGATATCTTGACCCTTTCAAGCATCCTCATAACTTTGTTGTCGTTAAGGATTCATTAAAATCAAACAACTAAAATCATAAATATATTGATCTTTGAGAAATACTGAAATATATCCACGCCTTAGTCTATCATAGCACGGCTATATTATTTAATATATATCTGTGCCGTCATTTAAACCAAATAAGGAAAACCATAATCGTGACCGCACTTAGATATATGACTTTGAGCTACATATTTGCAGTTTATTTTCTGTTTTTTCTTTAGTTTTAGTTTCAATAAGGAAGATATATCAAAGACAAAAGAAACGCATTTTGTGAACTCCTCCAATTTCGTCTAAAATACCTAGCTGCGCGTCGTATTTTCAACTATCTTCTCGGTGTTTAGAAATGAGATCAAACACGTGTCTAAAACATTAGTCTCGTGTACTATTCGCACAATCAAATGCGTATTATTTTTCTATATCTTACATATATATTAAAATTCTCAAATAATATGACTTAACAGTTTTACGAATAAATTTGTCAACCGTAAATCATGATATTTTAAAGCCATTAACTGTCAAACAAAGGTAAATTTTGATGTGAAGTATATGAAATGATTCATATTTGAACTGCGGTTGTAGATGCAAGTAAAGAATGATCATCGCAGTTAATTTTCCAATTTAAGCAATTGGAAAGAAGAAGCCTGAAAAAATCAGGGCTTCAACGGGATTCGAACCCGTGACCTCCGCGATACCGGTGCGATGCTCTACCAACTGAGCTATGAAGCCACACATTGGGAGCGAGGTCAATTTATTGAGTTCATATCACCCGTGACGAATGAAATGATGTGAAGTATATGAAATGATTCATATTTGAACTGCGGTTGTAGATGCAAGTGAAGAATGATCATCGCAGTTAATTTTCCAATTTAAGCATTTGGAAAGAAGAGGCCTGAAAAAATCAGGTAAAGGTAAATTTTATTGTCAGCCGTCAAAGGAAGTGGCTATTATTGGTCGCTTAGCACGTTGTCAGATTAGATGCACAAAAAGCACTTATTTTAGCTGCGCTTATTAAGCGTTTAACTTTCAGACTTTTTTGTAGTTAAATTAAATACCCCTTGATTATTCTTTTTTTTTTGAATGTCCAAAACATTTTACCGCTTCATTCATCACCCAGAAAAGGGGAGTTTTTTCGATTATTTATTGCCAGCACATGTTCTTGCTTCTCTGCTAAGCTACTGCTCCCCCAAAAATACACAAAAATCAACCGTCAAATGCTTAAAAGTGAATGACCTAAAATAAGAAATCCAGTCGCCTTAAATTGTCACGCTTCACTCTCCAGCTGTTCAGCAACTTAATTTGGCATATCAGGTTTTTGGTTTGGTTTTTTGCAGATAATAGGCACGCAAACCACTGAAAGCATCAATTTGTGCACAATAAATCCTTTTAGAAAAAAAATTCCTAAGAAAATATGCGCGCTGATTAGTCAAAAAACGTGTTTCTATAACACAATGAAAACACAAAGCTGTAGCACAAGCTGTTTACTTAATGATGGCGCGAGCAAAGAGAATTTACATTTTGATGATCAAAGTTAAGAAGTTGTTTCAATTTTTTCGTCGCGTTGTTTTCTAAAAGAAATAGAAAACATGTACTCTGTGTTTCTATTGAGTTTAGAAGCACTCGTAAAAGTTTGGAGCAAGTCGAAAAAGCTGTGGAAACACTCGCCCACGGCTCGAGTTCCCGCACCATTTTTCGTTTTTCTAAACTTCCACTTGCGTTTCCATAACTTGATAAAAACACGGAACGTGTTTATTTATATTTCTTGATTAATTTTAGGAAAAGGTTTTATTAACTCGCCGCCGGCGATTAGAATAAAAGAGAAAATTCTTCATATGCCGCTCGTTTTAAACAGCTATTGTTTCAACTGGCCACATTATCAGTGGCTGATCTAGGGAAGGTGCCCGGGGATAGGCCCCCCTCCCCCCTACTTTGGGTAAAAATAATCACATAATGAAGAAAAACTAGCAAGGCTCAAAGTCGTGATCCGCCACTGATTATGTATATACTACGCATCGTTGTTCGCCTATTCTTAAAGAGCTTTCAAGGTTGTTTATTGTTAAGAACAATGTGAAACACACCATCAAGTGTTTGAAGAATCCACAACGCTAATGCGCTACTTCGAAACAATGTGTTTTGTCATAATAAACCAACGATTTCATTACACTTTTAGAATCGTATTCGTTTTCGTAACTTTCAAGTTAGAAAGTATAGCTTGACATTTTAAAGGCTAAGCAACCAAAAATAAATTGAGATGTTCCTCATTTGAACTTTAACATTAATGAAAATGATTTAGAAAAAGGCAGGTAGAGATGAAAATCACTCAAGAAAAACATTTAGTACAAATTGTGGCAACTAAGCGCTTAGCAAAATATAGGTAGATCATCAAATATTAATTTTTATAGTTAAAGTGCACCTAACCCCAAAAATTTTTTTCGCTTAAATAAATCTTTGCACCTATTCGAAACGCACTGCACCTTTTTAAACTAAATCTTGACTTTTTATAGGCTGTAAA
>JAHPZR010022955.1:7500-17500 GCA_019787425.1 Platygyra sinensis | reverse complement strand
TCGCCGGCGCACGATAATTCAAAAGAAAAAAAAAAGAGTTAAGGTTTAAATAGGGTGGTTTTTTTTATTTTTTTTGTCATTTACATGTAACTACCCAGACCTCAGACCTGTAAAATTGAGACCCTCCGAATGTATCAAAAGCTCACACTCGAAAGACTCACTTTTGCATGTCTGTAAAACTCAGGACGCGAAAATTATGACAACATTTTTTATAACGTGCTTACCAAGGATAGGAGTTCCTATTTACTGTTCCTCTATACAATGTCATAGGGAGAAAAACACATCCCGAGGTGATAAGCCTGCAGAACAGGCGTTTTTTTTTTTGTCTCTTTCGCTTACCACATGCCCCGTGTTCGTATTTTTATATATATACTCGAATCAGGTCATATGTCATTAATTACAAGGTGATTTGTTCTGTAATACAACTTTCAAAGTTAAATCCAAAATAAACAAATATTTAATCCGCATCTGTAAAGTAAACATTTCCTTAACATTTAGCAAATCTTCAGCAAAAACTACAAAGATATGGCACACAGAAAAGACAAACAGGGGAAGTTAGGTGCAAATTCCCTTTTCTGATAAAAAGAGTCTCGTGCAGAAAAGCGCGGTACACGAGTTCTCAATACACTGATCTCCGAGATTACTGTCAACACGCCATTTCTATCCATTAGACGAATCCAATTTCAGATCACTAACGTGGCTCAAAGGTCATTTGAGTCAGACAATTGGCTGTCTTGATAATGTATCTACGCCCCAAAAAGCTTTCAGATAAACAAACAACTTTTTTCCTGAAAAGAAAACTAAAGTGTAACATTTACCTCCCGACTCACCAGTTAACACAGGTAAATTTTACAAAATGAAGACTGGATTCCTTGAATCATTCTGAGCTGTTTACTTGACGCCAGATCCTAAAGCATGGCATTAGACCAAAAAGGAAAAAAAAAGGTTAGTGATAAATGTATATATTTACATCATTTTATTTAGCAATATTTATCAGATTAAAGCTTTATGGCAGCCGGAATGCCTCATTTTATGAGGTAAAAGGGGTCTGTGTTTTCAAGAAAGTTTATCATTACTGTATAAATAAATAAAACGAGATGGAACCTGGAAGGACTTGAATATTACCGTTGTAAGGCACAGACACACAACTACACAATTTTGCAGTCTCTGTACCGCCACACACATAAAATTCATAAAAGGCGCCTTTGAGCTAAGGTTCCAATTCACAGAACGATGCTTCCAATTCAGTCGTTTCATCAAGGTTCTTACCAAGAGGAATTTGCTTAACTACAGTGGAAACTCGATTTAACGAAGGGCCATAGGACTGGTGAAATGTGTGCACTGATAACGCCGGAGGTTTCGTAGTACCGTGGTTCTTCTCCATACATTTCACTATTACTGGAGCGAGGAACATCCGTTCGTTTTACCGATCAAGCTTTGTTACAAGGTTTGTTAAATCAGGGTTCCTCTGTACTCTAAATTGATCTTAGGTTACATGGCAAACCTGCGAGACTTCTCCAATTCTTATTTGAAATCGCTCTGACTGCATGAGACAAGATTAAACTGAATATAGAGCGGCTGAAAAGACCCGCCGTTGAAGGTGAAATTATGAAACAGACATCAAGGTTGTGCATGGTGTCTTCATACCTCAAGAAGCTTCTTGAAGATACAACTTTGATAGTGTATGATGAATCCACCATGGTTTCCCCTAGTAATCAAACCAGTTTTCCACTTTCTGCATTCAGCTAGAACTCTATATATGTCACAGATACTTTGTTGCCTGAAGTTTTCCTACCCAGTGCAGATAGAAGCTGAATGTAATCCTTACAGCAGGAAAATAGTTTCTCTCCGTGGCTTATCCCAATCAATGGGTTTGGTCGATGTAGAACGATTACATACATTTACTGAAAAGAAACAGTCTTATTAATCACTGCCGTGTTTCTACGTGAGTGAATTCCAATAAAACCTAAGAACAACAAAAGAGTGTTCATTCTTTAATCGATTTACAACAGGGTGCAAAAAGGACACAACTTTTTTTTAAAGGTTATCCTTGGTCAATGTCTAATGAACTTAAACCACACTAGAGTGATACTGCTGTCAAAAATAGGAAAGGAAAAAAAAGAAAGCAAAGCTGATACTGTTGCCGACTTCAGCGACCTCCGCCGGTAACCTCACGTACATAGCTTTATTTGGTTCAAAGATACCAAACCATTTCTTGAGTCGACTGCTTTAGCCATAGGATAATTTGGTTTTATCAACTGAGTTGATAATGTGAATTGACCACCGTAAAGAGATTCGAGTTGATAAAGCCAAATTATCCTGTAATACTTCCACCGACGCAGCACCACAGTTTACCCGTTTGCTTTAGGCATACTTTTCTAGCGTCCATTTTCTAACTCTGACTTAAGTGGCACATACTCCAGCATAAATTTATTTTAACGGCACGATTAAATTGAGGTACATTAAATTGGGCCAGATTATAAAAAAAAAATTCTACCAATTCCTGAGGCATAAGAACTTCATTCAGTGACATCATGAAACATTGAAAGAGTTACCAGGTTATGTTTTACTCTCCTCTGTGACCCGCATAAATGGATGAATGACCTTATTTATGCAAGGTAGTTCCTCTCAGTAGCATGCATTTCCTTTTGTAAGTAGAAACAGAAAAAAAAATAGTTAAAGGGTTCTAATTTTCAGGGATGCTATGTGTTCACTCAAGCCTGAAAAAACGTGGCCTGGGTTTAAATGTTGTATTAGTTGGAATGCTTTTCTTTTCCGAATGAATTGATTGTGTGAGGTTGAGAAAGGGCCAACTCATTGCTCAATTTGATAATATATCACAAGAAGCATCATTAGCAAAGATGAATGAAGATGATAGATACTTTGGCTGATTTCCATGAACGCTGTTTTGAACAAGATAATGGCTTTCTTAGAAAGGTTCAGATCCCTCGAGTGAATCCAATTAATCATGTTAACTTTCTAGTTGCCATATGATCTGTGGGGTTCAAAAACTTTCCTGAACATCATGGATACCTACTAAATAAAATGTTTTTTTTTTTTTTTAATTTTATTTAAATACAGAGCTACAGTACAGAATAATACACTACATTACAATACATTACTGTTTTACCGTGCTGTGTTCTAAAACATTACATTTGTTGTGGAATATCATAAGCGAAAAGAAAATGAAAAGTGAAATACAAAATAAAGTTACAAAAAGACATGCAGGTACAAGAAAAAAGCACACTAGATTAAAAAAAAAAAACAAAAACAAAATAAAATAAAACGGAGCAATACGAAGCTGATACTAGTACAGGCCAAGCTACAATATTTACCATCTATCGGCGCAGATTTAAGCCTTAAAGAGAGTCTTATTTCAGGTTAGGAAAGAAAGCGTCAATTACGTCTTTGCGAGAATAGGGTCATACAAATAGCCAGTTGAATTGCAGAAGTTTTTAAAGCTCAAGATACACTGCAAGAGGTTCCCATTTTTTCCTGTCGCCACCTTTTGTCTCCAGCTCGTATCTTGATTTCAGAAGAAGCAGGTAATGCTCAAAGTGGGGTAAAGTTTCGTTTGTTTTAGCAAGCCAGATATGATATCGTGCTAGCAGTAAACAGTAGTTAATTTGGAGGGCATATTTCGAGGTGTCAGGCTTTAGTCCGAGAGCAGTAGTATTCAGTAGCGTGAAATTGTTCTGTATAATATTCATATTCTGTAGCCATTCCATTACGCTTTTCCAAAGCTTAGAAGTTTTTTGGCATGTCCAGAAAAGATGTAATAGTGTTTCAGGCGCGTTTTGGCAAAAGGTGCAATTTTCATTTTCCTTCAGCTTAATTTTGAACAGAAAATTGTTAGTTGCCAGACGTCTGTGAAAAAGTTTAAAATGAAATTCTATTAACTTTGTACTTTTGGTGCACCGCAATGCCAAAAGGTATGCCGAGCTCCAGTCGAGATTTTCACTGCCCAAACAACTGCAGTCCATAAGCCATTTCTTTTGGCTATTCCTTGGAGCTTCACCTTTGTTTCTGACTAAGGATTTGTATACCAGTGCACTAACTTTTTTGGACTTTAGAAATTTTGTGCTAAGAGGTTCGTATTCTTGTTTATTGTTGTTCACTTGCTTGAGGCCGCTATTGCCAAGTTCCTTGACAGCTGATATAACACCGTAAAAACGAAGTGGAGCAGCATTCAGGTCGTATTTTAACTGGAAATCTTTTAGAGAAAGGTAGCTATTGTATTCTGGTTTTTGCAAATGTTTTACTTTAGTAATGCCTTTTGAGCACCAGTCTTTAAAGAAGATTGGTTTGTTTTCTATTCTTATTAAGGAATTGTGCCATAGGTTTTGTTCTTGGAAATGCTCCAAAGATGCTAATTGCTGTTCAAAATTAACCTCCGCCCAGATTTCCAATATTTCTTCGAGAAACACGTCGGAGACTTTGATCGACTTTTTTGTATCTTTTGTATTGAGGTTACCAGTAAATACATTTTTGCATCCGTAATTTTTCAAAGCTAGGTCGATAAAAACTTTCCATTTTCCGTTGTTCGTGGAATCCAAGTACTTTTTTATCCAAGTTGTTTTAAGTGATTTATTGAAAGAGACAAGGTCGATCATCTTAAGGCCTCCCTCGCAGTAGTCATTAATCATAATTTTTCGTTTGATTTTGTCTCCCTTCCCGTTCCAAAGGAATTGATAGAACAATGTATTAATCTCGTTTATTGCATGATAATTGGAAGGCAAAGGAGATAACAAATAGACTAGTTGCGAGGCGGCTAAGGACTTAAGCACGGTGATTCGCCCCAGCAAGGTTAGCCTACGATACTTCCAACAACTCAGAATTTTTCTAATCTTTTCAATCTTTTCATTATAATTTAAGCATGCAGATGTTTCAGGTTTGACTGACAACCACAAACCTAAGGTTTTCACTTTAGATTTCGGCCACTTAAAATCCCTTCCTGGCAAAATAAGCTGTTCATTGCCAATGCTGGAACCTATCCAAAGAGCTTCCGTTTTTTTATTATTTAGTCTGAGACCGGAGACCTTACTGAAGTCCTCTAGCAAATTAAGTGCTAAAGCGAGCGCTTCTCTTGAGCCATCCAAAATAAGTGTGGTATCGTCTGCATATTGGCTAATTTTAATTTCGTTATTGTCAACAGAGATGCCTTTTATGTTTACGTTATTTCTAACTGCCTTGGCTAACACTTCAGCGGAGAGAATAAATAGATATGGCGACAAGGGACAGCCTTGCCTAACGCCTCGTAGAGTCTGGAAAAAGTTAGTTGACCACCCGTTATTTAAAACGCAACTTTCCGTTTCGCAATAGAGAACTTTTACCCAATTAATGATCGATGGGCCAAACCCGAAGAAGCGTAAGGAGTTGACAATAAAAGACCATTCGAGCGAGTCAAAAGCTTTTTCGAAGTCTATAAAGAGCAGTAAACCAGGAATGTTTTCCTTTGCGGCATATTGGATGATGCAGTCTATGAGCCGGATAGTTGAGAGCCGAAACTAACAAAGTGGAAATGTCTTTCCAAAAAATTTTATAAAATTCGGCTGGTAGGCCATCTGTTCCAGGCGTTTTGTTTGAATCCATACTCTTTACAGCTTGTGCGCATTCTTTTTCGAATAAAAAGCCTTCGCAAAAATTTTGTTCCTCGTGACTTAAGACAGTTTCGTTCTCTTGTTGAAAGAAGTCCGAAGCAAAGTCATTGTTGACTTTGGAGGTGTAAAGGTGTTTGTAGAAGGATTCACATTCAGATAGGATTGCTTTGTCGGAAGTGACGAAATCTGTCTCGTTAATTTTCAGTTGACTAATTGTCCCTTGTTTGTAATGTCTCTTTTCAAGATTAAGAAAGTAATTGGTGTTTCTTTCCCCTTCGTTATACCACTGGGACTTTGATCTGAGAATTGCACCTTTGGTCCGATGTTCGATTATTTTTTCGAGATCACGTTTTAATAAATTAATTCTCTCTATAATACTCTGATTTTGGGGTTCATTATTGTTTGCCATGTCAAGTTGTTTTTTGTGCATACTTTTTCCCCTTTCACGTAGCTTTAATGCCGTCGCTTCCAAATAGGTCTAATTTTCTGTTTTTATTTTTTTCTACTTGTGCTCAGCACTCTATCGCTTTCTATTTAACTGTTTTGTTTGGGTTTTCGGAGCAAAACAAACATTTTCCTGAACAAAAGTTCGAAGCTAAAAATTATATGCAAATCGGCTCCAAATGCAAAATAGCCAATTTAATTTCTCTAAATTCAGCGTAAAACAATGGATTTGAAAATAGCTTCACTTAATGTCAGGGGAATAGGGAACAACTCTAAAAGAAGGGAGGTGTTTAATTGGCTGAGATCAAAAAAACTCTCAATATACATGCTGCAAGAGGTCCATTGTTCTGAAAACACCGCAGATCTATGGGCGTGTGAATGGGGCTATAAAACGCTTTTTAGTTGTTGTTCAAGCAGTAAAGCGGGAGTCAGCATTCTTTTTAACAACACTTTTAATTTACAGATCCTTAAGGTTTTTTCAGACCCAAACGGCCGCTTCATAATTTGTGACATCGAAGCAAACAACAAACTTTTAACTTTGGCTAACATTTACGCCCCCAATGAAGACGATCCAAACTTCTTTCGTGCCTTCTTTGATCACTTATCCAGCTTCCACTGCGAAGAAATTATAATTGGAGGCGATTTTAATTTAGTGCTTGACCTTAAGGACAAAAAAGGAGGCCTCGCGAAAACACATAAGAATGCTTTGAAAGTGGTACAGGACCTCTCCGAGAGCCTCGAATTGTCTGATGCATGGAGAATTCTCAACCCGGAGGCCACGAGATATACTTGGCGCCAACGGCAACCTGACATCCACTGCAGACTTGATTTTTTTCTTGTGAGCCAATCATCTATTTGTAATATCACTCAGGCAGATATTATCCCAGGGTTTAAAACTGATCATTCCATGATTACCCTTAGCTTATCCTTACATTCAAATCCGAGGGGAAAAGGGTTTTGGAAGTTGAATACTTCATTTCTGTCTGACGCTAGATACCTCGAAGAAATAAGAACAACAATTCAAGAAACCGTAATTGAATATGAAAATGATGTCTCGGTAAATCCCGCCTTACTCTGGGAGATGGTAAAACTTAAAGTACGAGAGAAGTCAATCTCTTACGCTGCTTACCAAAAATCAGCAACAACAAAGAGAGAAAACGAGCTGGAAAATACAATAACCATACTACAAAAACAACTTGACATGGCAAACAATAATGAACCCCAAAATCAGAGTATTATAGAGAGAATTAATTTATTAAAACGTGATCTCGAAAAAATAATCGAACATCGGACCAAAGGTGCAATTCTCAGATCAAAGTCCCAGTGGTATAACGAAGGGGAAAGAAACACCAAGTACTTTCTTAATCTTGAAAAGAGACATTACAAACAAGGGACAATTAGTCAACTGAAAATTAACGAGACAGATTTCGTCACTTCCGACAAAGCAATCCTATCTGAATGTGAATCCTTCTACAAACACCTTTACACCTCCAAAGTCAACAATGACTTTGCTTCGGACTTCTTTCAACAAGCGAAGGAAACTGCCTTAAGTCACGAGGAACAAAATTTTTGCGAAGGCTTTTTATTCGAAAAAGAATGCGCACAAGCTGTAAAGAGTATGGATTCAAACAAAACGCCTGGAACAGATGGCCTACCAGCCGAATTTTATAAAATTTTTTGGAAAGACATTTCCACTTTGTTAGTTTCGGCTCTCAACTATCCGGCTCATAGACTGCATCATCCAATATGCCGCAAAGGAAAACATTCCTGGTTTACTGCTCTTTATAGACTTCGAAAAAGCTTTTGACTCGCTCGAATGGTCTTTTATTGTCAACTCCTTACGCTTCTTCGGGTTTGGCCCATCGATCATTAATTGGGTAAAAGTTCTCTATTGCGAAACGGAAAGTTGCGTTTTAAATAACGGGTGGTCAACTAACTTTTTCCAGACTCTACGAGGCGTTAGGCAAGGCTGTCCCTTGTCGCCATATCTATTTATTCTCTCCGCTGAAGTGTTAGCCAAGGCAGTTAGAAATAACGTAAACATAAAAGGCATCTCTGTTGACAATAACGAAATTAAAATTAGCCAATATGCAGACGATACCACACTTATTTTGGATGGCTCAAGAGAAGCGCTCGCTTTAGCACTTAATTTACTAGAGGACTTCAGTAAGGTCTCCGGTCTCAGACTAAATAATAAAAAAACCGAAGCTCTTTGGATAGGTTCCAGCATTGGCAATGAACAGCTTATTTTGCCAGGAAGGGATTTTAAGTGGCCGAAATCTAAAGTGAAAACCTTAGGTTTGTGGTTGTCAGTCAAACCTGAAACATCTGCATGCTTAAATTATAATGAAAAGATTGAAAAGATTAGAAAAATTCTGAGTTGTTGGAAGTATCGTAGGCTAACCTTGCTGGGGCGAATCACCGTGCTTAAGTCCTTAGCCGCCTCGCAACTAGTCTATTTGTTTTCTCCTTTGCCTTCCAATTATCATGCAATAAACGAGATTAATACATTGTTCTATCAATTCCTTTGGAACGGGAAGGGAGACAAAATCAAACGAAAAATTATGATTAATGACTACTGTGAGGGAGGCCTTAAGATGATCGACCTTGTCTCTTTCAATAAATCACTTAAAACAACTTGGATAAAAAAGTACTTGGATTCCACGAACAACGGAAAATGGAAAGTTTTTATCGACCTAGCTTTGAAAAATTACGGATGCAAAAATGTATTTACTGGTAACCTCAATACAAAAGATACAAAAAAGTCGATCAAAGTCTCCGACGTGTTTCTCGAAGAAATATTGGAAATCTGGGCGGAGGTTAATTTTGAACAGCAATTAGCATCTTTGGAGCATTTCCAAGAACAAAACCTATGGCACAATTCCTTAATAAGAATAGAAAACAAACCAATCTTCTTTAAAGACTGGTGCTCAAAAGGCATTACTAAAGTAAAACATTTGCAAAAACCAGAATACAATAGCTACCTTTCTCTAAAAGATTTCCAGTTAAAATACGACCTGAATGCTGCTCCACTTCGTTTTTAAGGTGTTTTATCAGCTGTCAAGGAACTTGGCAATAGCGGCCTCAAGCAAGTGAACAACAATAAACAAGAATACGAACCTCTTAGCACAAAATTTCTAAAGTCCAAAAAAGTTAGTGCACTGGTATACAAATCCTTAGTCAGAAACAAAGGTGAAGCTCCAAGGAATAGCCAAAAGAAATGGCTTATGGACTGCAGTTGTTTGGGCAGTGAAAATCTTGACTGGAGCTCGGCATACCTTTTGGCATTGCGGTGCACCAAAAGTACAAAGTTAATAGAATTTCATTTTAAACTTTTTCACAGACGTCTGGCAACTAACAATTTTCTGTTCAAAATTAAGCTGAAGGAAAATGAAAATTGTACCTTTTGCCAAAACGCGCCTGAAACACTATTACATCTTTTCTGGACATGCCAAAAAACTTCTAAGCTTTGGAAAAGCGTAATGGAATGGCTACAGAATATGAATATTATACAGAACAATTTCACGCTACTGAATACTACTGCTCTCGGACTAAAGCCTGACACCTCGAAATATGCCCTCCAAATTAACTGCTGTTTACTGCTAGCACGATATCATATCTGGCTTGCTAAAACAAACGAAACTTTACCCCACTTTGAGCATTACCTGCTTCTTCTGAAATCAAGATACGAGCTGGAGACAAAAGGTGGCGACAGGAAAAGATGGGAACCTCTTGCAGTGTATCTTGAGCTTTAAAAACTTCTGCAATTCAACTGGCTATTTGTATGACCCTATTCTCGCAAAGACGTAATTGACGCTTTCTTTCCTAACCTGAAATAAGACTCTCTTTAAGGCTTAAATCTGCGCCGATAGATGGTAAATATTGTAGCTTGGCCTGTACTAGTATCAGCTTCGTATTGCTCCGTTTTATTTTATTTTGGTTTTTTTTTTTAAATC
>JAHPZR010022955.1:0-2500 GCA_019787425.1 Platygyra sinensis | reverse complement strand
TGAGACTAAACTCCCAAAAACTTTAATTAACAGATTTGTAGAGCGTAGTATAATATAATCAACAATTATTCTAAGAGGGCACGTTGGGCATGAGATGATAAATAGCCAAGGTGGCGTGTTTACTATTCACGGTCAGTACTGTGTGACTGTGTGTATGCATGATGGGTCCGCGATCGACTTCTATTCACGGGGTACGGCTTCAAATTTCTGACTTCGAAAGCAGAACATATCATTTTGAAAGCGTCCTGAAGCCTTTCCACGTTTTAATACGCAATCAACATCGAAAACAATATTTTGGTAAGGTTATTTTCGGGGATTTATGGCCAGATTTTATTGTATTTCCTTTGAAACTATTCCGGTTTACAAGTAGTTGGGAAGTATGCTTCGTGTGATTGGTCTGAGAATATTAAGATACTACTCGATCTTTAAACTTAATCCAAGTGCCTCTGAAAGGACTCTCTGAGAACTTGCGAGGACAACTCGCGAGCAGAAAAAAGATCTCCCTACGTGCTTTGCAAGAAAAGTTTTTCTATGTTGTGAAAAGCTACCTTTGGCGAGACCCTTGCTTCGTCTTGGGCTTCTTGCTTTCATAGTACCCGTAAAACGAGATATCAATGTATACTGGAACAAAGCCATTAATCTTTCCGTCAAGAGTATCGCTCTAAGAAAAACTAACCAACATTAAGATAACTAAAGAAAACCGAATTTCTTGAGCATAAATGCAAGTCATAATTTATGCTTGTAGTATAAGCAGGACTGCGATGAGCTCGAGGATCGAAAAAGTAAACACAAAAGCAGCGGTTCGGCCGCAGTTGTATGTGGATTTTGTGACGGCAGAAACGAGTGCAGACGGAAGTGAATGACTACAAGACATAGTTGCATACTAAAAACGTCTTAATTTAATCATCCCTAACAAACACGTGTCTTCGATTTCATCATTATTGTATACTGAGAGTGAACCAATATATTTACAATTTTAGGAAAAGTAGCTTTAGAGTGAGTACGCAGAGCACTAATGCTAACAAGGAAGCCTACTTTGTTTCTACTATGCTCCCAAGGTAATCTTGCTTTTACATTGTACTGTATCGAGTTTCCTAAAAGAAGAACAGCTGGATTTCAAACCTCCCTGATAATAAAAGTTTTTCTGACCACCCACGTCTTTCTATTCTGATGGATTTGGCATCGTTGCTTCATCTGTATGATTGAGCTAGCATAGAAATCTGCTGAGTTGAATTGCGCCCTCGTTTAACGCCGGATTTTAGAATTAAAAATCACTGAAATATTGAAATCAGGTTAGCAGGGACTGGAAATGAATGAGTTGCCATGGGAACAAACTTTTAGATAGCCGTAAGTGTGTTTCATGTAGAAGTATTTTAGCCTAACAAGTTTTAATGATCCCTACTGCAAATTGGCCAAGATATCCTATTTATTACATTCTTCATGCAATATTGACTTGAATGCATGACGTGTTCAGCACAGGCCGCATACAGAAAGCTATTACAACTGAGCAACCGCGCCCTACTAATGGCACATCGAATAATCTGGCAATCTTCCGAGATATTTACATTTTCAAGTGCTCGTCCTGACCGCATTTTTAATTTTAAACCTCTACCTTATCAAGAGAAAACAAGGTGTTAAGGTGATAAAATGCCTCTCTGTGTATGTTTAATTGAATTCCTACAGAATTTCATGGTTGTATGTACATCCATAAACATTCTATGCCTTTCAAAGACTTAAAAAAACTTCTTTGCGGATCGACTCATTCTTTTGTCAGGGTATTGCAGTGGGACAAACAGACTATAAAATCCAATTCTGTTACAATGAAAGGCTTGCAAACAAAATCAAAAACCTGCAGTTTGGATTGAGCCACAGGTTTCTTAAGAGATTTTGTTCACAAGAAGTTTTAGGATTTACTGTTTGGTTGATGACAAATACGCGGCATATTTTTAGCGTGTGTTCGAGAAGATGCATTTCTCAGGGGCACTTATTTACTTTGTGCCTGACAGTCTTAAAATCGATTCAAACTACCCAAAGTAATGATTTTATTTTCTATCTTTAACACCCTCAGTAATGATTTGATTCAGTGTTCATTGATTCCCTAGAAGCCGCTACAAATTTATCGATGAAAACACTTCCTTCTTTGTTTAGCAGACAGAAATTCCACTTTCATCAGAGGCAGAGTTGTTGCATAAAACATATGGCTGACTTGGTTTACCTTTCCTATTCCTAACGTAGTAATTTAAAATGATAATATAGGAGTTCTTTTGGCCAGTGGTGGTCAATAGAAGCAATCTAAAATCACTTTTGTTTTCTATGCTTTATGTAAGATTCTATTCTTGAAGGTTTTAATTAAAGGGACTTTCTAATGAGTAGAGTAGGTGACCAAGACATTTTTCATTGTCAGAATGGATTCATTCTTAATTTTAAATCCAAGATTATGAAATATTACGAATCACTAGCTCTTATAGCAAAATATTACGTTTGCTATTCTGGGAATATT
>JAHPZR010022951.1:10000-12991 GCA_019787425.1 Platygyra sinensis | reverse complement strand
AGTACACGGCTTCTTGCACTTTTCAAAGCTGACGATCACGCGCCGCATAGGCCATAACCAACACGTTACTGTAAAAAAATTACAACAATTTGCGGACGCTTAGGAACAATTTTCATCATCGTTTATTTTATTTCCTTTCGTTAAACACGATTATTTATGTGGGCTTCTTTAATTTCCAATAAGAAATCTAATGTGACGCGGAAAGTGTATTCAAGAGAAAAGTAGAGTGTCCAGTGAATTTAACTATCCTCGTTAAAGGATAAAGAAAGTGGAAGCTCCACGCTGGAAAAATTAAGTGTGTTGTTCAAAAATCTTTTCATATTTTGGTAACAGAAACAAGAATATTACCTTTAATTTCAATTTGTGGCCATGATGTTTTAAATTTACTGAGTATTTTGGAGGGGTTGGCTGAACTCTTAAGTTTATCTTTTCGTTCTTCAGAAGTTGCTCGCAGTTCATTCGTCGAGCAGCGCGGCAGATTCGTCTCTTGAATTTCTTCACTTTTCCTGTACAGCGCTGTAAAAAGGAAAGAAATTAATTGTGACGAGGACTGATGAAACTCCACTAGATGTCTTATTATTATGTGCGTGAGGTCAATTTAAAGTAGAGAATTTCTTAACAATTAAAAATGATATTTCTGCCGGTTTTTTTCGAAGATCTCTTTGGTGAGTTTTGACATTGCTGCAAAAAAGGTTAATTGATGAGTTCTTAGACGAAAACAAAAACTGAGATCGATTGACTAATAGCGGTTGAATGTAAAATTATCGAATAAAATTGCAGGAATCGAAAGTGGTTGATCTGGCTGGGTTGACCACTAGAACAGCAACATCTGAAAATTATGGCAGGTTTTTTTTTCCTGATTTAAACACGGAGCGCTATGAACTTGTTTATTGGATAGTAAGCACTCGTCAATAAATAATGGCTAAGCTAAATTCTGTACTGATCCAAAAATCTCTAGTTTAGAATAAAATTAAAAAATAATATGCACGCTTTTCAGTGGCGTTTATATAGTTCCGTGTGGTTATATATTTTCTTCTGTTAATTCCTTTTTAAAGAAAAAAAAATAGAAACCGGTCACCATCTGGTATTGCCAAAAACAAAAACGTTGTAGTGTGTCGAATTAGATTACCAAATTTAAAGTAAAAAACTTTACTGCAGTTTTTCCGGCGGTTAGTAGAAGTAGCAATTACAGCCACTCTTCTCGATATTGCGCTATAAACCTGAGAGGCTTTGCAGCTATGAGGGGAATTAAAAAAGCAGAAGGCAGTAAATGTCGATATCTCTTAAAATCAGATTCCATTTATACCAGCTCATGAAATGACATTTAGTTTTTTAAACCTGCAACATTTAAAATGACTTGTAAACGTAAGTTTTAATATTTATGTTATCAATAGACATAATGAAATAGAGAAACCTTATTTTTTGTGAGAATTAATTAAAAAGTGCAGCAACTTTTGCTTTTGTTTTGACTGCTCAGATCGGCCAGTTAAACTTCAATTTTTCTTAGTCATGCCTTTATTTGAATGACAGAACATATCCCTCTACACGATATTTCGCTAACGATAGTTTGGTGACAATGAAGCATGTTAAAATTATCTTAATTCTAAATTTTCTTTTGATGTCCTCATTACAGCACTTGTCCTTTCCCGAGGCAAGTATTTGCTAGAACGTTACAGAGTGTTTTAAGTTGTTATTTGGTAGGGATTTGCTGAACTCTTGGGTTGACGTTTTCGTCTGGTAGGAGTTGCTCGCAGTTCAATCTTCGAGCGGTGACACAGATTCGTCTCTTGAAATTCTTCACATTTCGCGGACACCACTGTGAAAAGAAAAGAAAATAACTTTTAAGAAAGACGTATGAAACTCCAGAAAACTCCAAACTAGATGTTCGTGTGCTGAGTCGAGAATTTTCTAGTGATGAAGGTGCGCTTTTAGCGGTTTTTTGGAGATCGGACGCGTACACTTAGAAAGTCCTGTCAAAAAGACTGCGATGAATCTAAGGTGACGATAAAAATTGAAGTGATGAAGTCGCTTTGAGATCGACTGAAAAGTAACGCTGGAATTTCAAATTATCTAATAAAATTGTCATAGCAAAGCTGCACAGGGAAAACCGAGGAATAAGGTAAATGGAAATCGATAAAAAAAGTGGCGCTATGGGATTTTTTTTAGCTAGACTCAATAATTACCGAAAGGTTAAAATCTACTGAAAATGTTACTCTTTGTAATATTCTTTGTTGGCTAAGAATAATTACAATACCAGGCTCAATACAGAGTAGTTCCAACTTTCTACTAAGTCAATTTAATAGTAGCAAATAAAGATTTAATAACATTTTATCAGTTAAATTATGGAATTTACCGGACGTTTAACACCGTAATTGCAATCCGGCCCGACCCCATTGACTTTTTTTATGGCGAGAATTGCGATGCAAAAGAGAAGTCCAAGCACCATTGTTTTGTCCATATTGCGAAACTTCAGGAAGCTGAGTGAGTCAGTTTGGCGCCTAGCGAGTGTACAAGCCCCTTTTTTAACGTCCGATCTGATAACACCTGTTGTTTAACTTTTCTGACGTTTGTCTTTCGCATGGGGACGCAATTCTCTAAACGTTCACCTTAGAAGATAGGTACCAATTCAAACATGCAGGTAATGAGAGAAAATATACTGATCAGAAAGAAGAAATTCGATTATTATCAGCAGAACCCGTTCCCACGGCCACTTTTTGGACAACAAAATTGCCAACTTCGTTATCGTCTATTTTTTTAAAGAATTTGTTTAATTTCATTAACTCATTTAATAAGAACACGATTTAATTTTATAGCCAAAATGAAGTCGTATGAATAGGGTTCCACTTAAATTGCACGTTAATGTATTCAGAGTATTAATATATCCTGACACAAACACATTGCAAGGCAGCTGCCTGCCTAGCTTAGTATTTTTTGTTTCTCTTTTCCCCATTCTCGTTTCCAGAAGCCACGACTGCTTTGGTAAAGTATTAA
>JAHPZR010022951.1:0-2500 GCA_019787425.1 Platygyra sinensis | reverse complement strand
GGTGTTATCAGATCGGACGTTAAAAAAGGGGCTTGTACACTCGCTAGGCGCCAAACTGACTCACTCAGCTTCCTGAAGTTTCGCAATATGGACAAAACAATGGTGCTTGGACTTCTCTTTTGCATCGCAATTCTCGCCATAAAAAAAGTCAATGGGGTCGGGCCGGATTGCAATTACGGTGTTAAACGTCCGGTAAATTCCATAATTTAACTGATAAAATGTTATTAAATCTTTATTTGCTACTATTAAATTGACTTAGTAGAAAGTTGGAACTACTCTGTATTGAGCCTGGTATTGTAATTATTCTTAGCCAACAAAGAATATTACAAAGAGTAACATTTTCAGTAGATTTTAACCTTTCGGTAATTATTGAGTCTAGCTAAAAAAAATCCCATAGCGCCACTTTTTTTATCGATTTCCATTTACCTTATTCCTCGGTTTTCCCTGTGCAGCTTTGCTATGACAATTTTATTAGATAATTTGAAATTCCAGCGTTACTTTTCAGTCGATCTCAAAGCGACTTCATCACTTCAATTTTTATCGTCACCTTAGATTCATCGCAGTCTTTTTGACAGGACTTTCTAAGTGTACGCGTCCGATCTCCAAAAAAACCGCTAAAAGCGCACCTTCATCACTAGAAAATTCTCGACTCAGCACACGAACATCTAGTTTGGAGTTTTCTGGAGTTTCATACGTCTTTCTTAAAAGTTATTTTCTTTTCTTTTCACAGTGGTGTCCGCGAAATGTGAAGAATTTCAAGAGACGAATCTGTGTCACCGCTCGAAGATTGAACTGCGAGCAACTCCTACCAGACGAAAACGTCAACCCAAGAGTTCAGCAAATCCCTACCAAATAACAACTTAAAACACTCTGTAACGTTCTAGCAAATACTTGCCTCGGGAAAGGACAAGTGCTGTAATGAGGACATCAAAAGAAAATTTAGAATTAAGATAATTTTAACATGCTTCATTGTCACCAAACTATCGTTAGCGAAATATCGTGTAGAGGGATATGTTCTGTCATTCAAATAAAGGCATGACTAAGAAAAATTGAAGTTTAACTGGCCGATCTGAGCAGTCAAAACAAAAGCAAAAGTTGCTGCACTTTTTAATTAATTCTCACAAAAAATAAGGTTTCTCTATTTCATTATGTCTATTGATAACATAAATATTAAAACTTACGTTTACAAGTCATTTTAAATGTTGCAGGTTTAAAAAACTAAATGTCATTTCATGAGCTGGTATAAATGGAATCTGATTTTAAGAGATATCGACATTTACTGCCTTCTGCTTTTTTAATTCCCCTCATAGCTGCAAAGCCTCTCAGGTTTATAGCGCAATATCGAGAAGAGTGGCTGTAATTGCTACTTCTACTAACCGCCGGAAAAACTGCAGTAAAGTTTTTTACTTTAAATTTGGTAATCTAATTCGACACACTACAACGTTTTTGTTTTTGGCAATACCAGATGGTGACCGGTTTCTATTTTTTTTTCTTTAAAAAGGAATTAACAGAAGAAAATATATAACCACACGGAACTATATAAACGCCACTGAAAAGCGTGCATATTATTTTTTAATTTTATTCTAAACTAGAGATTTTTGGATCAGTACAGAATTTAGCTTAGCCATTATTTATTGACGAGTGCTTACTATCCAATAAACAAGTTCATAGCGCTCCGTGTTTAAATCAGGAAAAAAAACCTGCCATAATTTTCAGATGTTGCTGTTCTAGTGGTCAACCCAGCCAGATCAACCACTTTCGATTCCTGCAATTTTATTCGATAATTTTACATTCAACCGCTATTAGTCAATCGATCTCAGTTTTTGTTTTCGTCTAAGAACTCATCAATTAACCTTTTTTGCAGCAATGTCAAAACTCACCAAAGAGATCTTCGAAAAAAACCGGCAGAAATATCATTTTTAATTGTTAAGAAATTCTCTACTTTAAATTGACCTCACGCACATAATAATAAGACATCTAGTGGAGTTTCATCAGTCCTCGTCACAATTAATTTCTTTCCTTTTTACAGCGCTGTACAGGAAAAGTGAAGAAATTCAAGAGACGAATCTGCCGCGCTGCTCGACGAATGAACTGCGAGCAACTTCTGAAGAACGAAAAGATAAACTTAAGAGTTCAGCCAACCCCTCCAAAATACTCAGTAAATTTAAAACATCATGGCCACAAATTGAAATTAAAGGTAATATTCTTGTTTCTGTTACCAAAATATGAAAAGATTTTTGAACAACACACTTAATTTTTCCAGCGTGGAGCTTCCACTTTCTTTATCCTTTAACGAGGATAGTTAAATTCACTGGACACTCTACTTTTCTCTTGAATACACTTTCCGCGTCACATTAGATTTCTTATTGGAAATTAAAGAAGCCCACATAAATAATCGTGTTTAACGAAAGGAAATAAAATAAACGATGATGAAAATTGTTCCTAAGCGTCCGCAAATTGTTGTAATTTTTTTACAGTAACGTGTTGGTTATGGCCTATG
>JAHPZR010022948.1:0-10417 GCA_019787425.1 Platygyra sinensis | reverse complement strand
TTAAGCAATAGAAAACGTTTTCCGTGTTTGCATAGCCTGATATAAACACGAGAGGGGTTGGGAGAATTCGAGACAGTTCTGCAAACCCGAGACGAAGTCGAGGGTTTGCATAACTTTTCAAAAAATCGCTCCGACGAAGGGCTAGCGCTCGAAACGTCAGCTTTCGAATCTCTTTACGGTGGCTAATTCACATTATCAACTCAGTTGATAAAACCAAATTATCCTGGTTTGCATAACTGTCGAGAATTCTCTCAACCCTTCGAGTGTTTATATCAGTCTATGCAAACACAGGAAAAAAGTTTTCTATTGCTTTTATAAAATATTTCTCAAATTAATTCGACAAATGAAGAGAAATTTTGTTTATTGACTTCTTGATCCAAAAAGCTTTTCTCAATACACGCTCTAGACAATCATCTTTCAAATTAACCAATCAAAACGCGCATCTGATAATGCACGAACCAATGAAATTTTGCGTTACAAAAATCAAAATTTGTGGCAAAATCGCCAGCAAGCAAGCGAGCGCCGTGTAAATGAAAGCGATATCAGCTTTGATTTGGGAGAAATGCCTAAAGTTCGGTGAAAACAGAAGAAATGTTTAAAAGATTTACGACTCTGTATGGAAAGAACTTCAATATGAAACCACTGTACTTGATCGCTCTTGAAAGTGACGCAAACTTACCCGATTTGGCAGCCCGAGAAGACGGTTGAGAAGCTGAATCGCTCATCGTGCCTTGTGAAGTTTTGCTGGTTTGGAATCATAGCACAAGCAGGCAAGTTTGAGTTAATGCAGTTAAGTCGAAGGGCATTAAATCTATCAGTCTGGTGAGCTGTCTGGTACATTCTTCCAAGTTTTAGTGGTCATTTTTTGAACATTTGACAGCCAAAACACGGCAACCGATCGGCCGGGTAAAATTTGATTTGAACAGATTTCGCTTCGCAGACTGTAGCATATAAGCTTATTTGGCGTTTAATTTTATTTCACATCTTTTTCAAAAAACAGAATGTGATTTTGAGAATTTTACTGTAGTAATTAAATGCAAAAATTATTTTGAAAAACGTTTACTGTGTATTTTGTTGCATAATATTTTGTTGTCTTCGCTTGAGCTCCCTCGGCAAGGTCGTCTAGCTCTCTAACATCAAGGCATGCAAAGGGCTGTTGTTCTTCTTTCTTTTGCTTTCTTTCCACGGGTCTGAGGAAAAGAGATGGTCCGATCCCCAAGTCAAAACTTGGAAAAATTTTCTTCATTTAAATTCCTTAATATTTGTACTTGAGAGTTGAACTATCCGCTTTGAAATGGTTTTAAATTGTGCCCGGAGAAACACAGAAAGCGTGACGTGACAACCATGTTTACATACTCTCATGCAAACACGCCTCTCGGCCAATCAGAGCGTGCGTACTATCTTAGTTATTTTATAAAAGGGTGTATTAGGTGGAAGACGAAAATTTGAATTCGCGCGCTTTGGACATTAACTTAAGACTGAGCAGCATTTAACAATACATTCTAGTTCCAAGTTCATAAACGAAATTGTACGACGCCGAGTCACTGAGGATTAGTCTAAATATGGTCTTTGTAGGGAGGGAGCCATAATAGGAAACTAACGTTTAAACTTACAGACAGCGACAAAAACAGGAACAGTTGGTATATAGGACGGAAGCTTAGAACCATAGGCAAGTCGATTAATTTCCATCTATTTATTGACAATTCAAGTCAAGTTAATTAGTTTTAAGTTTGTTTATAGAGGTCGTTTTCCATAACTTGCGTCGGTTTCTGCTGTCAGGTGTTTCACTCTAGACTTGCTCGTCTTCCGCTCTGGAGCCGCAATTCAGAGCTCGCGCGGCCTCACAAATGCTCCTTCGGGAACGAAACACCTGAAACAGAAAGGTGGAATTAGTATATCAATGAATCAAAATTCTTGTAACTCTCTGAAATCTCTATTCCTTGCCATTTACGCTCTTTATTAAATAGCCATTGGGCGTCCCTTCTAAACTAACCTTCGGAAAATTGAGACATCAAACGGAAGATTATTTGCGTACTCAGTGCTCAAAGCGGCTAAAACCTACAGAAAAAATGTCCCACGTTTTCCCGGGTCCATGCTAATTTTTGTACACCATAACGTTTGGCGGCTGATACCGCATAATTGCTTCCGTGCAAAAAAAAATTCGTTGTACAAATAGTTTCCCGAACGCAGTGGTACAAGGCAATAATTTCGTATGCACCAAGCTTGGAGACGTTTCTGATTAACACTATCACATAGCGGGTTCAAGTCCCGTCCTGACCACTTCACTGAAGCCTTTTATATTCAGTTGACATATTGTTTCTTAAAGTTTAAGTGGCACGCCCCTAAACTGCTTAGGTGTACCTAAGCGCATTCAGCACTAGAAACAACAACATTTGAATATGTCAATGCAAATATTGAATTTTGTCATGGTGTCTTTTTTAACCAATCTTCACCCTGTTTTGTGGTAAGAAACGGTGCTCTGATGGCCATTAACGACCATGGTAAAGGGTACAAAAACACAGTTCCATTGATCGCCTAGTCAATCAAAACCCGGAAAATGAATTACCCAACACTTCAGTCTATTTCTCTTAATAGCCGACATTTAGAAAAAGGGTCAACTGCCATATTGCCTAAAACGCAAAATAAAATTGTCCGCTCCACCAAAGCTGATATGCAAACTGGCAACCAATATGTTTCCAAGGAGACAGTCATTTAAGTTGTATCCATCTCAAATTCTTTAGTACGCTAAACTAAACTAAAGGAGTCTAACCTGTTATTAACATCGAACAGTTAACATGTAGGTGTCATTCATGAAAACAGAAAGGTGTTCCATTTGGGGCTGCAAGAACATGGAAAAACCTGTTTTGGTCCAGCATAAAAATAAACAAAACAAACTACTTGCCTGGTGCGTTTTTCTACTGAAAAGGGTTTTCATCATATATGCATATGTGGCATGGACAGTATTGGCACAGGTTTTGACCGAATTCGAAGGACAAAGCAACCATCCAAACTTAACTAATTTTAGAAGTTATTATTTCTAAGACATTGGAACCAAGAGTCAAAACACAGAACCAAAATGACTATTGGATAATTAAAGTAATAAGGCCGACTTCTGGAGCAAGATCGCATCAAAATCGTTTAACGCACCCACTAACCCTATCCCTCTTACAACACTTTCTCAGAGAACTAATTATTTTCAAGATTTCTATTTACTGTTTGGATAAAGAGGTAAATTGAAAAAGTTTTGAAACTAAATGGAACCGTTCAGTTACCTCGGAGTTTTTCATTTCCCTTCTATCGGCAGCGTTTATTGTTCCTCCGGGAATTGGAGCAAATGCTTCTCCATCATGAGAACAAGCCAACAGCAAAATGGAAACGAGGCACAGTAAAGCCAACGAAGATAAGAACTTCTTCATAACGATAAACAAGATAGCGTTGTTGAATGCTCCTCTGGTTGCCTTCGTTTAAATAGAATACACCTTGCCGTGTGTGCCAATCACTTCTTATAGATAAACATAGAGCTTGTTTAAATAGAGACTTTAATGGAGACGCCCTTATAGAAACCAAACAAGGGTCGATTACAAGTTAAAGTTAGTCAATGGGTTTTAAATTGCTAGCAAAAGTAAACTTTAAACTCCAATAATTCTTTAACAACCAAAATTTTGTATCTTGGGGAATACTTTATATTAGTCATGCTTAGCCTTTTATTTGACTGTCCCGGCGTCCTTTTATCTGTATTTGCAGCTCTTTCGGAAGGTGAACGCCTTCTGATACACATTTTAGCGTACATAAGCAACCACGACGGCGACGCCAAGGTTAACATCGATTAGGAAATATATATATCTCTTACCTACAAATCTCGCGATACTTTTAAGTCATTCAGTTTGTTTAAAATAAATGGGGAATACAGTTCGAAAGAGTCATTAACCAAAATTTAATTAGTAACCTTCGTGATTCAATTTCTCAAGACAACACAGAATTATGTCCCAGTTTCACGTTGTTGTTTTGTGGTTTTGCATGGAAGGTCCACTAAGATGAATCAGCAATCAGCTGAATTCTACCTGAGAAGACCAGACTAAAAGCGTTCTATGAGCGAGAATTTGCACGGCTAAATATTTTACTCCATTCGTCGGCGACCTGGTGGGTGAATGGCCAGTTTCCTGTATGAGATGCGACTGCAAGGAATCACGGTAGTAGTAGTTGTAGTCATCATCTCTGACTGGGATGTTCGTTCTGATGAATACAGCGCTAGCTACCATGATTTCTGGCAGGTGCATCTCACAGGGGGATTGGCCATTTTGCAGAACTCAATTTTAGGGATTATCAAAGAAACCCCTCGTTATTACTTGTGTGCCATTGTCAATTTTGACAAATTCTCAGTTATCAGTGATACCTTCCCTATCCACACCAATGGTGTGAGAAAATTCTGAAACGATGAAAGTTGCGTTTTGAACAATGGATATACCACTGATTCTCGTTTGTGTACGGCGTGGTGTAAAGCAAGGTGACCCTTTCAGACAAAATGATAACATACATAGTGTAATGGTGGAAACGAGGAAATTAAACACTATTTACCGATGTCATGACTTGTTTTTTTTTAAATGATTTGAATTCGTATTAACAACAATGTGCGTTGTTAGAGGACATATTTTGGTCTCCGAATCAACAAGAACAAAAACTGAAATCTTCGAAATTGGTTCTTTTCAACTCGTGTAATTCGACTTTATCCATTACTTACGAACATCCATTTTTCAAAGGACCCTCAACATGTCGAGGTGGAAGGGTCTTTCAAAAAATTCAAATAGTGAAGGCTTCAATCATATCATAGTTATTTAGTAAAGCAGCATAAATATCGATATCACAGGACCTTATCTGACAGGAGATATATAGATTCATTTACGGCTTTATTTGGAAAGGAAATCCTAAAATAAGAAAAATTGCACTTCATAAAATTGAAAATTTTATGAAGTGCAATGGCCCTGCACTTTTATGAAGTGCAGGGCCCAGTCGGAAGTCGTTGCCAGCCAACCTGTGAGACAATAAAGCACAATGGAAGAGAAAGCTATAATTTCAAACCTCAGCAGATGGTGCTCAATAGCACTGGCACTGCAGTCATGTAAGGAAACCTCAACAGAAAAAAAGGCCCTCGCGGTTGCAGTTTAGGCTGAGGGCTGATAACCCTTCCACGGAAAAATTACCTATGACAAAAACAGGTGGCTGGTGGAAGTTCCAAGAAAACTTGGTGACCTTGACATTGCTGATGATTCAGTATATCTCGGTGTCTGCCACAAAGTTGCAGATGCAGAGAAAAAAAACAGCAAGCTATATTGCAGGAGGAGGCAAGAAAAATTTGAGTTAGGATCAACAGACGAAAGACCAGGGTAACAAGGATGAATGCAGAGAACCACGACAAGATCAACGTTAAAGTAACGAAGGACGTAGATGAGTTCACGTACTTGGATATGTAAATAAGGAGAACGCATTAACGATCTGAAGAATAGAGGTTCTTAAGTTCAAATTCCTTCGTTCGTCTTCAGCGCAAGACAAATCAAGATACCTTTAGTACACTTTTGCACATGATACAGTTATGACAGACCTGGCAACGCAGGTAGCAGAAGCTAATCGAGGCGGGCCAGCGCTCTTGCTATACGAATGCGAAACGTGGAAAATGAACAAAGGAGACAACAAAACAATCGATGTGTTTCAAAATACCTACCTACGAAGAATCCTCCGAGTTAAATGGGAAGGACATGTCATCAAGGAAGAGCTTCGAGAAAGTGCTGACATGAAACCACTGAGCAAAGAAATAAAACGAAGAAGATGGAAGATGATTGGCTGTATACAGCGACATACCACTGAGCTAGACACCCGAATGTGTTAAAAGAAGAGGGCTACCACTGAATGGCCAAGGAATGGAACGAAACGCGCTACAAATCCTAGACCAAAGCACGTAGAGCAAGAGGTGGTGAATGGTAAATACAAGACTTTACGAGAAGGCGAAACAAGCGTTTTCTTTGCAAGCCTGAGACATTTTGACTTCTTCAATTGCGAGACCTAAACTTGAAAGTATTTGAAATGCGAGCTCAAGACGTTTAGATTCCAAGACGTTCAGACATCATTTAAGTTTATATAAAAATATAATATAAACGGTTCTTCGACACTTTCTAAGGCTTAAAGAAAAAACCAAGACTGCGAGACTGCATTGGGAAAAAAATCGAGACTGCGGGACGCACAAAACCGCTGAAAAACGACATTGCGAGAACCGTGAATTTCGGCAAATAATATGCAAGACCCATGGCTTTTGAAGCCCCATTCGCCACCATAACAGCAGCAGCAGACAGGGAAGAATGTGGGCGCTCTGTAGAGGTATCATGTGACACCTAGTCGACGTGTCACTGATCCGCTCATACACCTTCGAAAGATTGAAGTAAATCTTGTCACTAAACCCTACAACACCTGCTATAAGAATTTCCTCTTCCAAAGTGCAGAATTCCCATTGATGCCCAGACAAATATACCATGTAAAATTACTTTTGCCAACTCTCCTTGGAACTACATTGGGGAAAATGAAAGGTGTTTTCAGTTTCATGAGAAAAACAAGTGCATCCAGGATGTAAAATATGCAAAGAAGGGATTAAATTGGATTCGCCCACGCATGCTCCAAAAACCATTTTATTCACATGAATTTTGATTGTCAATTTAATATGGACCCTTTGCATAAATGGCCCCTAAATTTGAACAACAATACTTTATACATCCTTAGCCTCGTACTTATGTTTCCAGGATTTTTCACATGAATGTGTTGATAGGAGATAATTCTGTCGTCGTATCATAGGGGTCAGCGGTATTCCGCATGGGCCGTATTGTGTGTGTGTAAAACAACATGGCTGCATGTGAGCTGAGAATAAAGTGTTGTGTTCTCGAAAGCTGTTGTTCCTTCGATGGAAGCTTTCCCAGCCGGTCAACAAATGTGAAGCCAAGGATGTATAAGCATTGTCATTCAGATTTAGGCACCATTTATGCAAAGGGTCTATTGTCAGTGTATTTTCTGAATGGATCATCAGTGCGAGGTTGATTGAGGTAGATTTAGGAACACAATTGTTCTGCTTTCATTGGAAAGAAACAGGATGTTTATCCGTTTGATAGAATTATAAGTGCAGATAGCAATTCATTTGCTTAACCTGTGAAGGAAGTTTGAGTAGTAAAGAGAAAGAACAATGACAGCACTAAAAATGCATTTAGGTTAGTTTTTCCTGTACTACTCGTGTCCCCATAAGTTAATTTTTTTTTCGAAATACTCTTAACCTGTTTGAGCCATTAAGACCGTTTCCAGATCTAGGAGAGGGGCCCGTCCCCCCCCCTCACCCCCCCCCCCCCTAGTTTGGGTAAAAAAATGAAGAAATCACTGAGAAGGGAGAAGAGCGGCCAGCATGCAAGTAAATCAAAACAGCCCCCCTCCTTAGCTCAAGGTCTGGATCCGTTACTGGTTTCTCAGCTTGTCGCGTTCTGCTATGACAGCTGATTAATTTGGTGTTGCCGAACTGGTTGTATTGTTTGAATTAGTTCAAAAGCCATTAAAGCTAAATTGGTTCTAAAGTATCTCATTAAGGTCAACTTCTGTTGCACGGTTTCATCCAAATCAATTAATCCCGCAACATCTAGAAAATCTGAATATCATGGAAACATCTGGAGCATGACTCCCATATAGCTAATTATTTCTGAGTTTTTGATTGATTCCCTTTTTTCAAAATTTATGAAAGGCTAATGGGAGTAAATGACTTCATTGAGAAAGATTATCATTTAGAATTACTATGATGAATTATTCAACCCTTTGAAAAGCTCAGTCGTTTTCGTGCATCTTTTCAATGCAAATTTTTGAATAGCCTCAAATCTGGTTAATTTTCTTTGATTCTGCCCTTCCTCTGAAACGTTCTGTAGTACTTGTCGAAAACTGATGTTTAGTTATTTTTCACCACTATTTAACTCGCGACAATTCGCAAATCGAACACGGATAATAACAACAGATGCATTAGTGCAAATCCTAAGGGATAACGATAAATCATTTTAGATCGTTTTTCGGCGTAAAAAAATTTAGAAGTCTTTAAGAGATCAAGTTTAAAACAATTGCTTATTATGCTGAACAGGCTTCTACAACCGTTGAGAATTAATAAGAATTTATCGTCTATCTATTATATGAGAAACAGTGGCTTGGTGGAAAAAGAAAGTCGTATTAATTTGAGACGCGTGATATCATGCAATCAGTATCAAAACCTGGTGTGCGACAATTCAAAATACCGCTATTGAATAACATTGCCATGTCATTTATTTACTTCTGGGTGAAGAATTAAGTTTCTCAAGCTCATTAATAGTTTATCAAACTTAACCAAAGAAAATCATGCCCATGATAGTGTTTAAATATCTGACCTAAATTAGCAAAGATTTTTACGATTTTATTTCTACGTTTTACTTTTAGTTTAGATAGAGAAGATGTACCAAGCACTCAAGACCGTGTTTGACCGCGTTTACAAACAACTTGAAGCTGGTTGAAAAATACAGCTTCGCTACAGTACGCACCGTATTTTCAACTCTCGTCTCGGAATTTAGAAACTTGAAATTTGTGTTTCATCATAGCTTTGGATTGATATATTGCTGGAAGTATTTTGAATCTGGGAAAGCGTTCACACTTTGCCGGAGAAACTTGAAACCGCAGCTTTATTTCTATAGTTAGGCCTACCGTCTATACTAATCTGTCACTAGCATGGCGCTTTCAAAACGGACGAATTCGATAATGCTGGAGTTTTGGTTTTGTGTAGACGGAAAACAGATAAGTTTGAAAACAGAGTATTTTGAAAACGATAACCTGACGAACATTATGCGATTTTCCTCCCCAGGTTTTGGTCAAATATAATAATCAAAATGTCTACCAGCGTATTGTGGACAGAAAACATTTGATGCGTTTTCAGAGTGAAACCTGCGTTTTGGAATTCCTCCGGCGTAGTCTGGAATTGGTCTAAATGGAACTGTTCAGTTACCTCGGACTTTTTCATTTCTCTTCTATTGGCAGCGTTTATTGATCCTCCGGGAAGAGGAGCAAATGCATCTCCGTCATGAGAACAAGCCAACAGCAAAATGGAAACAACGACGCACAACATAACCAAGGAAGAGGAGACCTTCTTCATAACGATTAACAAAACAGAGTAGAAGATAACGTTGTTGAATGCTCCACTGGTTGACTTCGTTGAGAAGAATACACCTTGTCGTGCTTGCCAACTCACCTTTTACACATAAACACTGAGCTTGTTTTGAAAGAGAGTTTAATTAAAAGCCCCTTATTGAAGCGAAACAATCCTACGTTTAGCAGGTGGATTTTTGTTAATGGGTTTTTAATTAACTAAAAACGCAAACTAGAAAAATGGCATTGAAAAGAACTGGGGCGCCAAACAAATAGAATTTTAAGCTATTTCCCTTAATCATTTTTGGGTTATTTTTTAAGTCCAAGTTCTTATTGACAATTTAGTAGGTCTTTCAAGGAAACAAAATTGTATTTATATTTAACTTGCAGGATAATAGTTCTTAATGCAAAGACAACTTTTTACGTTGTAAGGATACCTTACATTAATTATGCTTAGCCTTTCATTTTGCTCTACGTCCGTTAATTTTTATTTGCAGCTGTTTGAAATGGCGGAACACCATCTCAGCGACGTTAAGGATAACTTCGATTAGGATATAAACTAATATTTTACCTGCGGATTATGCGATGCCCTTAAGGTAATTCCTTAGTATTGCATTGCGCATCCCTACTGCGCACGATTTTTGCGTCATCAGCGCGCGCACATGAGCGCGTGCACGTGCAAAACGTAAGGGATTTCCCTTAAACTAAGCTCGATAACGGAATAAGTTCTCCTTTTCTCTTAAACGAGCACGGTGACCCCCGATTTTTATTTCAGGTATTTGTTACGAATAGTCTAATGAAGAACATATTTGAAGAGGAAAAAAAGTTTGATAGTAGAACATGATTTTTTTTGGAAAATAGTTCCCAACTGAGTGCATTTTGGCCAAGGCGAGGACTTCAAGTTAGCCACGGAACTGTCCGAAAAAGTGCAATATCCCCTCAACCAGTCGGTCAAAAACGGCTTAAATGAAGCAATACTGCTTTTGTCAATAAATGAAGCTTTACTTTCAAGACAAAATTTTGTGTCCTTCAAGTAACCAAGATTTAATTCTGTATGAAGGTGATTCGAACTTTTAACGCGCAACAAGTAAAAATACCCCATTTTAAGAGCCTGCTGACGCGTAAACAAGCACGGTGACCCCATTTTTTTATCGCATTTTTATAATGTTCATATCATGAATGTTCATTACACCAAGTTTCAAAAAAAGTTTGATAGTAGAACAATTTCAAGGGAATTACCTTAAGT
>JAHPZR010022947.1:0-10417 GCA_019787425.1 Platygyra sinensis | reverse complement strand
TTAAGCAATAGAAAACGTTTTCCGTGTTTGCATAGCCTGATATAAACACGAGAGGGGTTGGGAGAATTCGAGACAGTTCTGCAAACCCGAGACGAAGTCGAGGGTTTGCATAACTTTTTCAAAAATCGCTCCGACGAAGGGCTAGCGCTCGAAACGTCAGCTTTCGAATCTCTTTACGGTGGCTAATTCACATTATCAACTCAGTTGATAAAACCAAATTATCCTGGTTTGCATAACTGTCGAGAATTCTCTCAACCCTTCGAGTGTTTTATATCAGTCTATGCAAACACAGGAAAAAAGTTTTCTATTGCTTTTATAAAATATTTCTCAAATTAATTCGACAAATGAAGAGAAATTTTGTTTATTGACTTCTTGATCCAAAAAGCTTTTCTCAATACACGCTCTAGACAATCATCTTTCAAATTAACCAATCAAACACGCGCATCTGATAATGCACGAACCAATGAAATTTTGCGTTACAAAAATCAAAATTTGTGGCAAAATCGCCAGCAAGCAAGCGAGGCGCGTGTAAATGAAAGCGATATCAGCTTTGATTTGGGAGAAATGCCTAAAGTTCGGTGAAAACAGAAGAAATGTTTAAAGATTTACGACTCTGTATGGAAAGAACTTCAATATGAACCACTGTACTTGATCGCTCTTGAAAGTGACGCAAACTTCCCCGATTTGGCAGCCCGAGAAGACGGTTGAGAAGCTGAATCGCTCATCGTGCCTTGTGAAGTTTTGCTGGTTTGGAATCATAGCACAAGCAGGCAAGTTTGAGTTAATGCAGTTAAGTCGAAGGGCATTAAATCTATCAGTCTGGTGAGCTGTCTGGTACATTCTTCCAAGTTTTAGTGGTCATTTTTTGAACATTTGACAGCCAAAACACGGCAACCGATCGGCCGGGTAAAATTTGATTTGAACAGATTTCGCTTCGCAGACTGTAGCATATAAGCTTATTTGGCGTTTAATTTTATTTCACATCTTTTTCAAAAAACAGAATGTGATTTTGAGAATTTTACTGTAGTAATTAAATGCAAAAATTATTTTGAAAAACGTTTACTGTGTATTTTGTTGCATAATATTTTGTTGTCTTCGCTTGAGCTCCCTCGGCAAGGTCGTCTAGCTCTCTAACATCAAGGCATGCAAAGGGCTGTTGTTCTTCTTTTCTTTTGCTTTCTTTCCACGGGTCTGAGGAAAAGAGATGGTCCGATCCCCAAGTCAAAACTTGGAAAAATTTTCTTCATTTAAATTCCTTAATATTTGTACTTGAGAGTTGAACTATCCGCTTTGAAATGGTTTTAAATTGTGCCCGGAGAAACACAGAAAGCGTGACGTGACAACCATGTTTACATACTCTCATGCAAACACGCCTCTCGGCCAATCAGAGCGTGCGTACTATCTTAGTTATTTTATAAAAGGGTGTATTAGGTGGAAGACGAAAATTTGAATTCGCGCGCTTTGGACATTAACTTAAGACTGAGCAGCATTTAACAATACATTCTAGTTTCCAAGTTCATAAACGAAATTGTACGACGCCGAGTCACTGAGGATTAGTCTAAATATGGTCTTTGTAGGGAGGGAGCCATAATAGGAAACTAACGTTTAAACTTACAGACAGCGACAAAAACAGGAACAGTTGGTATATAGGACGGAAGCTTAGAACCATAGGCAAGTCGATTAATTTCCATCTATTTATTGACAATTCAAGTCAAGTTAATTAGTTTTAAGTTTGTTTATAGAGGTGTTTTCCATAACTTGCGTCGGTTTCTGCTGTCAGGTGTTTCACTCTAGACTTGCTCGTCTTCCGCTCTGGAGCCGCAATTCAGAGCTCGCGCGGCCTCACAAATGCTCCTTCGGGAACGAAACACCTGAAACAGAAAGGTGGAATTAGTATATCAATGAATCAAAATTCTTGTAACTCTCTGAAATCTCTATTCCTTGCCATTTACGCTCTTTATTAAATAGCCATTGGGCGTCCCTTCTAAACTAACCTTCGGAAAATTGAGACATCAAACGGAAGATTATTTGCGTACTCAGTGCTCAAAGCGGCTAAAACCTACAGAAAAAATGTCCCACGTTTTCCCGGGTCCATGCTAATTTTTGTACACCATAACGTTTGGCGGCTGATACCGCATAATTGCTTCCGTGCAAAAAAAAATTCGTTGTACAAATAGTTTCCCGAACGCAGTGGTACAAGGCAATAATTTCGTATGCACCAAGCTTGGAGACGTTTCTGATTAACACTATCACATAGCGGGTTCAAGTCCCGTCCTGACCACTTCACTGAAGCCTTTTATATTCAGTTGACATATTGTTTTCTTAAAGTTTAAGTGGCACGCCCCTAAACTGCTTAGGTGTACCTAAGCGCATTCAGCACTAGAAACAACAACATTTGAATATGTCAATGCAAATATTGAATTTTGTCATGGTGTCTTTTTTAACCAATCTTCACCCTGTTTTGTGGTAAGAAACGGTGCTCTGATGGCCATTAACGACCATGGTAAAGGGTACAAAAACACAGTTCCATTGATCGCCTAGTCAATCAAAACCCGGAAAATGAATTACCCAACACTTCAGTCTATTTCTCTTAATAGCCGACATTTAGAAAAAGGGTCAACTGCCATATTGCCTAAAACGCAAAATAAAATTGTCCGCTCCACCAAAGCTGATATGCAAACTGGCAACCAATATGTTTCCAAGGAGACAGTCATTTAAGTTGTATCCATCTCAAATTCTTTAGTACGCTAAACTAAACTAAAGGAGTCTAACCTGTTATTAACATCGAACAGTTAACATGTAGGTGTCATTCATGAAAACAGAAAGGTGTTCCATTTGGGGCTGCAAGAACATGGAAAAACCTGTTTTGGTCCAGCATAAAAATAAACAAAACAAACTACTTGCCTGGTGCGTTTTTCTACTGAAAAGGGTTTTCATCATATATGCATATGTGGCATGGACAGTATTGGCACAGGTTTTGACCGAATTCGAAGGACAAAGCAACCATCCAAACTTAACTAATTTTAGAAGTTATTATTTCTAAGACATTGGAACCAAGAGTCAAAACACAGAACCAAAATGACTATTGGATAATTAAAGTAATAAGGCCGACTTCTGGAGCAAGATCGCATCAAAATCGTTTAACGCACCCACTAACCCTATCCCTCTTACAACACTTTCTCAGAGAACTAATTATTTTCAAGATTTCTATTTACTGTTTGGATAAAGAGGTAAATTGAAAAAGTTTTGAAACTAAATGGAACCGTTCAGTTACCTCGGAGTTTTTCATTTCCCTTCTATCGGCAGCGTTTATTGTTCCTCCGGGAATTGGAGCAAATGCTTCTCCATCATGAGAACAAGCCAACAGCAAAATGGAAACGAGGCACAGTAAAGCCAACGAAGATAAGAACTTCTTCATAACGATAAACAAGATAGCGTTGTTGAATGCTCCTCTGGTTGCCTTCGTTTAAATAGAATACACCTTGCCGTGTGTGCCAATCACTTCTTATAGATAAACATAGAGCTTGTTTAAATAGAGACTTTAATGGAGACGCCCTTATAGAAACCAACAAGGGTCGATTACAAGTTAAAGTTAGTCAATGGGTTTTAAATTGCTAGCAAAAGTAAACTTTAAACTCCAATAATTCTTTAACAACCAAAATTTTGTATCTTGGGGAATACTTTATATTAGTCATGCTTAGCCTTTTATTTGACTGTCCCGGCGTCCTTTTATCTGTATTTGCAGCTCTTTCGGAAGGTGAACGCCTTCTGATACACATTTTAGCGTACATAAGCAACCACGACGGCGACGCCAAGGTTAACATCGATTAGGAAATATATATATCTCTTACCTACAAATCTCGCGATACTTTTAAGTCATTCAGTTTGTTTAAAATAAATGGGGAATACAGTTCGAAAGAGTCATTAACCAAAATTTAATTAGTAACCTTCGTGATTCAATTTCTCAAGACAACACAGAATTATGTCCCAGTTTCACGTTGTTGTTTTGTGGTTTTGCATGGAAGGTCCACTAAGATGAATCAGCAATCAGCTGAATTCTACCTGAGAAGACCAGACTAAAAGCGTTCTATGAGCGAGAATTTGCACGGCTAAATATTTTACTCCATTCGTCGGCGACCTGGTGGGTGAATGGCCAGTTTCCTGTATGAGATGCGACTGCAAGGAATCACGGTAGTAGTAGTTGTAGTCATCATCTCTGACTGGGATGTTCGTTCTGATGAATACAGCGCTAGCTACCATGATTTCTGGCAGGTGCATCTCACAGGGGGATTGGCCATTTTGCAGAACTCAATTTTAGGGATTATCAAAGAAACCCTCGTTATTACTTGTGTGCCATTGTCAATTTTGACAAATTCTCAGTTATCAGTGATACCTTCCCTATCCACACCAATGGTGTGAGAAAATTCTGAAACGATGAAAGTTGCGTTTTGAACAATGGATATACCACTGATTCTCGTTTGTGTACGGCGTGGTGTAAAGCAAGGTGACCCTTTCAGACAAAATGATAACATACATAGTGTAATGGTGGAAACGAGGAAATTAAACACTATTTACCGATGTCATGACTTGTTTTTTTTTAAATGATTTGAATTCGTATTAACAACAATGTGCGTTGTTAGAGGACATATTTTGGTCTCCGAATCAACAAGAACAAAAACTGAAATCTTCGAAATTGGTTCTTTTCAACTCGTGTAATTCGACTTTATCCATTACTTACGAACATCCATTTTTCAAAGGACCCTCAACATGTCGAGGTGGAAGGGTCTTTCAAAAATTCAAATAGTGAAGGCTTCAATCATATCATAGTTATTTAGTAAAGCAGCATAAATATCGATATCACAGGACCTTATCTGACAGGAGATATATAGATTCATTTACGGCTTTATTTGGAAAGGAATCCTAAAATAAGAAAAATTGCACTTCATAAAATTGAAAATTTTATGAAGTGCAATGGCCCTGCACTTTTATGAAGTGCAGGGCCCAGTCGGAAGTCGTTGCCAGCCAACCTGTGAGACAATAAAGCACAATGGAAGAGAAAGCTATAATTTCAAACCTCAGCAGATGGTGCTCAATAGCACTGGCACTGCAGTCATGTAAGGAAACCTCAACAGAAAAAAAGGCCCTCGCGGTTGCAGTTTAGGCTGAGGGCTGATAACCCTTCCACGGAAAAATTACCTATGACAAAAACAGGTGGCTGGTGGAAGTTCCAAGAAAACTTGGTGACCTTGACATTGCTGATGATTCAGTATATCTCGGTGTCTGCCACAAAGTTGCAGATGCAGAGAAAAAAAACAGCAAGCTATATTGCAGGAGGAGGCAAGAAAAATTTGAGTTAGGATCAACAGACGAAAGACCAGGGTAACAAGGATGAATGCAGAGAACCACGACAAGATCAACGTTAAAGTAACGAAGGACGTAGATGAGTTCACGTACTTGGATATGTAAATAAGGAGAACGCATTAACGATCTGAAGAATAGAGGTTCTTAAGTTCAAATTCCTTCGTTCGTCTTCAGCGCAAGACAAATCAAGATACCTTTAGTACACTTTTGCACATGATACAGTTATGACAGACCTGGCAACGCAGGTAGCAGAAGCTAATCGAGGCGGGCCAGCGCTCTTGCTATACGAATGCGAAACGTGGAAAATGAACAAAGGAGACAACAAAACAATCGATGTGTTTCAAAATACCTACCTACGAAGAATCCTCCGAGTTAAATGGGAAGGACATGTCATCAAGGAAGAGCTTCGAGAAAGTGCTGACATGAAACCACTGAGCAAAGAAATAAAACGAAGAAGATGGAAGATGATTGGCTGTATACAGCGACATACCACTGAGCTAGACACCCGAATGTGTTAAAAGAAGAGGGCTACCACTGAATGGCCAAGGAATGGAACGAAACGCGCTACAAATCCTAGACCAAAGCACGTAGAGCAAGAGGTGGTGAATGGTAAATACAAGACTTTACGAGAAGGCGAAACAAGCGTTTTCTTTGCAAGCCTGAGACATTTTGACTTCTTCAATTGCGAGACCTAAACTTGAAAGTATTTGAAATGCGAGCTCAAGACGTTTAGATTCCAAGACGTTCAGACATCATTTAAGTTTATATAAAAATATAATATAAACGGTTCTTCGACACTTTCTAAGGCTTAAAGAAAAAACCAAGACTGCGAGACTGCATTGGGAAAAAAATCGAGACTGCGGGACGCACAAAACCGCTGAAAAACGACATTGCGAGAACCGTGAATTTCGGCAAATAATATGCAAGACCCATGGCTTTTGAAGCCCCATTCGCCACCATAACAGCAGCAGCAGACAGGGAAGAATGTGGGCGCTCTGTAGAGGTATCATGTGACACCTAGTCGACGTGTCACTGATCCGCTCATACACCTTCGAAAGATTGAAGTAAATCTTGTCACTAAACCCTACAACACCTGCTATAAGAATTTCCTCTTCCAAAGTGCAGAATTCCCATTGATGCCCAGACAAATATACCATGTAAAATTACTTTTGCCAACTCTCCTTGGAACTACATTGGGGAAAATGAAAGGTGTTTTCAGTTTCATGAGAAAAACAAGTGCATCCAGGATGTAAAATATGCAAAGAAGGGATTAAATTGGATTCGCCCACGCATGCTCCAAAAACCATTTTATTCACATGAATTTTGATTGTCAATTTAATATGGACCCTTTGCATAAATGGCCCCTAAATTTGAACAACAATACTTTATACATCCTTAGCCTCGTACTTATGTTTCCAGGATTTTTCACATGAATGTGTTGATAGGAGATAATTCTGTCGTCGTATCATAGGGGTCAGCGGTATTCCGCATGGGCCGTATTGTGTGTGTGTAAAACAACATGGCTGCATGTGAGCTGAGAATAAAGTGTTGTGTTCTCGAAAGCTGTTGTTCCTTCGATGGAAGCTTTCCCAGCCGGTCAACAAATGTGAAGCCAAGGATGTATAAGCATTGTCATTCAGATTTAGGCACCATTTATGCAAAGGGTCTATTGTCAGTGTATTTTCTGAATGGATCATCAGTGCGAGGTTGATTGAGGTAGATTTAGGAACACAATTGTTCTGCTTTCATTGGAAAGAAACAGGATGTTTATCCGTTTGATAGAATTATAAGTGCAGATAGCAATTCATTTGCTTAACCTGTGAAGGAAGTTTGAGTAGTAAAGAGAAAGAACAATGACAGCACTAAAAATGCATTTAGGTTAGTTTTTCCTGTACTACTCGTGTCCCCATAAGTTAATTTTTTTTTTCGAAATACTCTTAACCTGTTTGAGCCATTAAGACCGTTTCCAGATCTAGGAGAGGGGCCCGTCCCCCCCCCTCACCCCCCCCCCCCCTAGTTTGGGTAAAAAAATGAAGAAATCACTGAGAAGGGAGAAGAGCGGCCAGCATGCAAGTAAATCAAAACAGCCCCCCTCCTTAGCTCAAGGTCTGGATCCGTTACTGGTTTCTCAGCTTGTCGCGTTCTGCTATGACAGCTGATTAATTTGGTGTTGCCGAACTGGTTGTATTGTTTGAATTAGTTCAAAAGCCATTAAAGCTAAATTGGTTCTAAAGTATCTCATTAAGGTCAACTTCTGTTGCACGGTTTCATCCAAATCAATTAATCCCGCAACATCTAGAAAATCTGAATATCATGGAAACATCTGGAGCATGACTCCCATATAGCTAATTATTTCTGAGTTTTTGATTGATTCCCTTTTTTCAAAATTTATGAAAGGCTAATGGGAGTAAATGACTTCATTGAGAAAGATTATCATTTAGAATTACTATGATGAATTATTCAACCCTTTGAAAAGCTCAGTCGTTTTCGTGCATCTTTTCAATGCAAATTTTTGAATAGCCTCAAATCTGGTTAATTTTCTTTGATTCTGCCCTTCCTCTGAAACGTTCTGTAGTACTTGTCGAAAACTGATGTTTAGTTATTTTTCACCACTATTTAACTCGCGACAATTCGCAAATCGAACACGGATAATAACAACAGATGCATTAGTGCAAATCCTAAGGGATAACGATAAATCATTTTAGATCGTTTTTCGGCGTAAAAAAATTTAGAAGTCTTTAAGAGATCAAGTTTAAAACAATTGCTTATTATGCTGAACAGGCTTCTACAACCGTTGAGAATTAATAAGAATTTATCGTCTATCTATTATATGAGAAACAGTGGCTTGGTGGAAAAAGAAAGTCGTATTAATTTGAGACGCGTGATATCATGCAATCAGTATCAAAACCTGGTGTGCGACAATTCAAAATACCGCTATTGAATAACATTGCCATGTCATTTATTTACTTCTGGGTGAAGAATTAAGTTTCTCAAGCTCATTAATAGTTTATCAAACTTAACCAAAGAAAATCATGCCCATGATAGTGTTTAAATATCTGACCTAAATTAGCAAAGATTTTTACGATTTTATTTCTACGTTTTACTTTTAGTTTAGATAGAGAAGATGTACCAAGCACTCAAGACCGTGTTTGACCGCGTTTACAAACAACTTGAAGCTGGTTGAAAAATACAGCTTCGCTACAGTACGCACCGTATTTTCAACTCTCGTCTCGGAATTTAGAAACTTGAAATTTGTGTTTCATCATAGCTTTGGATTGATATATTGCTGGAAGTATTTTGAATCTGGGAAAGCGTTCACACTTTGCCGGAGAAACTTGAAACCGCAGCTTTATTTCTATAGTTAGGCCTACCGTCTATACTAATCTGTCACTAGCATGGCGCTTTCAAAACGGACGAATTCGATAATGCTGGAGTTTTGGTTTTGTGTAGACGGAAAACAGATAAGTTTGAAAACAGAGTATTTTGAAAACGATAACCTGACGAACATTATGCGATTTTCCTCCCCAGGTTTTGGTCAAATATAATAATCAAAATGTCTACCAGCGTATTGTGGACAGAAAACATTTGATGCGTTTTCAGAGTGAAACCTGCGTTTTGGAATTCCTCCGGCGTAGTCTGGAATTGGTCTAAATGGAACTGTTCAGTTACCTCGGACTTTTTCATTTCTCTTCTATTGGCAGCGTTTATTGATCCTCCGGGAAGAGGAGCAAATGCATCTCCGTCATGAGAACAAGCCAACAGCAAAATGGAAACAACGACGCACAACATAACCAAGGAAGAGGAGACCTTCTTCATAACGATTAACAAAACAGAGTAGAAGATAACGTTGTTGAATGCTCCACTGGTTGACTTCGTTGAGAAGAATACACCTTGTCGTGCTTGCCAACTCACCTTTTACACATAAACACTGAGCTTGTTTTGAAAGAGAGTTTAATTAAAAGCCCCTTATTGAAGCGAAACAATCCTACGTTTAGCAGGTGGATTTTTGTTAATGGGTTTTTAATTAACTAAAAACGCAAACTAGAAAAATGGCATTGAAAAGAACTGGGGCGCCAAACAAATAGAATTTTAAGCTATTTCCCTTAATCATTTTTGGGTTATTTTTTAAGTCCAAGTTCTTATTGACAATTTAGTAGGTCTTTCAAGGAAACAAAATTGTATTTATATTTAACTTGCAGGATAATAGTTCTTAATGCAAAGACAACTTTTTACGTTGTAAGGATACCTTACATTAATTATGCTTAGCCTTTCATTTTGCTCTACGTCCGTTAATTTTTATTTGCAGCTGTTTGAAATGGCGGAACACCATCTCAGCGACGTTAAGGATAACTTCGATTAGGATATAAACTAATATTTTACCTGCGGATTATGCGATGCCCTTAAGGTAATTCCTTAGTATTGCATTGCGCATCCCTACTGCGCACGATTTTTGCGTCATCAGCGCGCGCACATGAGCGCGTGCACGTGCAAAACGTAAGGGATTTCCCTTAAACTAAGCTCGATAACGGAATAAGTTCTCCTTTTCTCTTAAACGAGCACGGTGACCCCGATTTTTATTTCAGGTATTTGTTACGAATAGTCTAATGAAGAACATATTTGAAGAGGAAAAAAGTTTGATAGTAGAACATGATTTTTTTTGGAAAATAGTTCCCAACTGAGTGCATTTTGGCCAAGGCGAGGACTTCAAGTTAGCCACGGAACTGTCCGAAAAGTGCAATATCCCCTCAACCAGTCGGTCAAAAACGGCTTAAATGAAGCAATACTGCTTTTGTCAATAAATGAAGCTTTACTTTCAAGACAAAATTTTGTGTCCTTCAAGTAACCAAGATTTAATTCTGTATGAAGGTGATTCGAACTTTTAACGCGCAACAAGTAAAAATACCCCATTTTAAGAGCCTGCTGACGCGTAAACAAGCACGGTGACCCCATTTTTTTATCGCATTTTTATAATGTTCATATCATGAATGTTCATTACACCAAGTTTCAAAAAAAGTTTGATAGTAGAACAATTTCAAGGGAATTACCTTAAGTCACT
>JAHPZR010022943.1:0-31015 GCA_019787425.1 Platygyra sinensis | reverse complement strand
AAGGCCTGTCTAAAACGGTGTTAGAAACGGCCTCCGAGTTTGACTAAAACCACGCAACAAACACAACAATTGAATAAATAAGAATTGCATTGATACCTGAGTGAGCCACATCTGTTTAGAAGCAAGCATCCTGTGGCGAAGAGTGCCTCTGCGGAGTCCCAGTGAAAATAGAATTTCCTAAAAAAAAAAAAAAAAAATCAAGTATAACACAACATCACTTCAACTGACCGTTCTCGGTATTGGACTGGAACTACTAGTTTGCGATTGAGGCTAATCAGCTGACATTAATCCAGCGTTAATCTATGATGATTATTACTCCCCTTCAGCCTCCATTACAGCCTAGTTCCAGTCCAATACCGAGAATGGCCTAACAAACGGACAAACGGAAATATATGTATTACTCATAAGGGCACATCCTTAATATGAGGGTGGTAAAAAAAAATTATTCAAACTGTCATGTAACTACAATGGCGATAAGACACTTTCATTATCCTGATTCTAGCAAAGGAAAAGCGCTCACCACACGAGAAAAGAGTATGAGAGAAAATAGCCGAGAAACACTCAAGTTATGTGAGTGCAGTCCAACTTAAGGTGACTGAACACAGGTTTTGATACCGCTGTTTCATTTACCTTTTTTCCTCCAAGACCCTCGATCCTTTCGTCGCCAAAAATGGCAACAAGCAAGTTAACAACACAAACTTCAACTTTTTGATAAATAAGCTGACGTATGTGCCATTGCCATGGCAACATGATTAAATACAAACCGCTGTCTAAAATCGGTTTTGTTTATTTGCCGAAAATCTAGTCATAATTTGCATGCGACCAGCTTGTAGAGATAATCACAAGTTAGCGCTATTTTAATAATAGAGAGGTTAAGCATGACGTTTACGGCAAACGGCAAAAATGAAACTTTTGCCGTCTGTCTTCAGCTCTCTGTACAGTGGAATCAAAATATTTGTATTTGCAGTGAATAGTAAGAGACACTTTGCTATTTTTGTATGATTTATTTAAGGATTACAAGAAAAGAATAAAAAATCAGAAGTGACCTTTGCCGTTCGCCGTCTGCCGTAAACGTCATGCTTAAACTCACTAATCGTGGAAGGTTCACTGGCATATCTTGAATTTCCTTTGTTAAAGTTCTTTTTTTTTTAATCCTCCAGTTACTTATTTCCTAGAGTATTTTCGTGCCAAATTTCGTGAAATTCTAATGACTGGTTCTCGAGAAATAGGCGTATCTCCGAGAAGTCAATTTTTCACTCAATCGCATTTTTCGACTTACTACCCATGCGTTGCATTTAACTAGATTCTTTCGTCGGTTCTTTCGCGTCTGTTCTTTTAGCAACAAAGAAAATGCTGAGCTGAGTTCTTTGCATCGTTACCTTTTCTAACATACCTTTGTCATAAACGAGTAAAACTATCAGTACATTGTGTTCATTTGTGAAGAAAAATAGTACAGATAGCGCGGACACTGAGCAAATAAAATGATCGCCATGTTTGTTTTTATGCAATACTCGTGCACGCGCTGAATTGCGTTAGCAAGCCGGGAATCAAGCGCGAGCGAAAACTGTGTTCGGCCACCTAACGTAGCCTGCGAAAACAGCCACGCGAAACGCCACTCGGGCCGGGAGCGAAGGAGGACGGCTGTTTTCGCAGGCTAACCTTAACGTTAATGGCAGGTAACTGTTTGCATTCGTACCTTACTATTTTTCGATGGATCTCCCGAAACTTTAATAGCAAAGGCAAACATCGGTTCACCATTCTTCCCGTCACCAGGTTCAGTGTGGTAAAGGGTGGACTGGAGCTCAGCTCCACTGAATGCGGACTCCATAGACACGTGGGCACCATGTGGCACCACAGGCGCATGCTGGAATGCTACTTTTTGAGATTGAAAACACAGATAGCTCAGATCTACTTGACTTTTATAACAAGCTGCTATGAAGAATGTAATTTCATTAAATTCAGCTGCTATTTCTCCTAATACTTCTTTGGAACATGAGCTACAATCCTTGGAACTTCTACTTGGAGAGGAACTCTGAAATGAATGAAAACAGTCACATTAAAACCCTCTATGAGATAACAAAGGATACTCAAAGGCATTTTGTAAGTTTGAGATATCAATTTAAAGTTAGCTTTGTTTACACCAGGAATCCGCCAACTTGACTATGGCTCAGAATCTTCAGTAGGAGTTGCCATAGTTCAAGTGCAAAACCACTGCATTAGAGCCTGATACACCCATCAAGGGTACGGCAATTGTGAATGTAACGCTGGGCTGATATTACCAATGGCATTAGCAGCTGAGAGGTGTAAGATTAGCTCTAAAGTAATATGAAGTGCCAGAAATCAACTGGAGCACATGTGTTTCCTTCTCAGCGCTAAGATAGGCTTAGCAAGGAAATGAGTGACTACACGAAATAAAGAAAATTCTTTGCTCAAGCTCGATGGGATTCGAACCCGCGACCTTCGGATTAGATCACCGTTGCTCTACTGACTGAGCTTGAAGGCCAAACGGGATTTGGTCGGGGGGATTTCAGTATATATTCGTGGTAAGGTAGATAATAGTGGTACTGACATAATGTTGACCCACGCTGGCAAGCACTGTTTTTAGAAGACGGAAAGCAGAGAAGTAATTTTAAAAGCTGGAAATCAAGCCAAGTACGATATCTCCTACTGAGCGTTAGTCGCACAGAGTAGAACGGAAATGATGGACCACATGGTCAAAATCTTTGACTTTGCTGGGATTTGAAGGTGATCTGATCCGGGGGTCACATCATTGGCTCGGTTTGAACCTTTTTGATCAGAGAGATTCCGCGCTTTTGTATCGGGCTAAAGTGAACGGTTGTGGAAAGCAATGGTTGCGCTAGAGACTGGAACGAAGTGACTTTTCATGATTTTCTTTGCTTCGATAAAGGTTCATTCATGAACAGCTTCCTTCAGTCTCACCTCACTCACAGGAAAAACTGCCAGCCTGGCCTTGCCAACATTGAGTGCAAGTGTAAAGGATGTCTGGCCGTTAGGGTTGGAGGTTGTTCGCTTGTATTTGTTATCCAATGATGTAAAATTACTACTACCTTCATCAGACGAGGATGCATCTATGAACAAACAAAAAAGGAGTGAATTGCAACCCTTCACAGTGCGTTGTATATTGGCTAAAAAGACAAAGTGGAACGCGTGTTATCGTAGCATAATGCAACACATGAGAGAAAGTATGGTTGAGTTCAATGTTCGCGTAAGCTATTATTAATAATTTATGGCTTTTGTGAAGTACAAAATTGCTGTCAAACGAGTATAGAGCTTAAAATAACGAGTCAGAAACTAGCGAGGTAGATAAACCAAAACCATAAGATAAAAAGAAGGTTAACACCGGGAAAGATTGAGACCGATTACGCACGAGAAACTAGTCATGTTCAACAAGGTATGTTGAAGTGCACTTGATATCAGAAAAAAAGTAATTTAAAACATATTCCGCGTTTCCATCGAGTTCTGCCATTCCATTTCATGTCGTTCTCCCCTCCCATTGGCTATCTTTTCTGTTGTAGATAGTAAGTAGCCTGGCAGGGAACTAATTCATCAGAAAGGGAAATGTCTCAGTTTTTTTTTTTTCCCTCTCTTTTTCGATTATCATGATGAAAGTTCTCCTTGCTCGCATCAAGTCAACAACTCGTACTTGTTCTCAGTTTCTATTAAAAACAATTTGATTATGAACTAGAGATTTCTATCACGTGATGGTTGATGAGGGCGAATCTCCAGTCAATTATCGCGCATAGAAATTGAGGGCGAATAATCCAATTGTTTTAGTATCAATCTACTAGACGTTCGACACTTTGTCGAAAAATTCTTGCAAAACGCCAAGGAGAGGCCGTCCTTTAGTTAACATGGGCATACTGCTACGCTACTCACTATCTAATTAACAATTATTCCTCGAGCCCGAATGGGCTCCGAGTCAATAGCCCATGAGGCCGAAGGCCGAATGGGCTATTGACTCAGAGGCCATGAGGGCGAGAGGAATAATTGTTTTAGTAAAATCCAACTAGTTGGTCAAAAAACTATCGAGACAAAACATCTTTCGCTAGTTAAAGCGATTCAGGCGCCATTGTTTTGGTTTTCAAAGCCGGTGCTTTTCGCTACTAGTGGGCTAATAGCCTACTAGTAGCTCAACCAATCAGAACACAGCATTGATAATAGACCACTAGTTGGATTTTACTAATAAGGAATAAATAGTGAGTAGCGTAGCCAATCAGAGAACAGCATTTGCGTTAAAATGCTTGCAGATTTATATCAACAAGGAATATTTCGCTGTTACTGCACGCTATCTCCCGGGGTGTTTTCAACAAAAAAAAAGTTATAGTTACCATCATCATAGCTGCGTAACCCTGATCTGCACATGACAAACCGGTCCGGTCCTTGTGCCTGCATCATCTGACTGGCTAGGTCCAGCCCTGTGTCAACGTTAAACCCAGATGTGTCGGGCCGATCTGCTGGGGAGGGAGCCATAGGTTCCCACAACATCAGGTCACTGGCCAGCCTGAGAAAAACGACAGACGGAAGTACCGTGTAAGCATTACGGTGTATAGCTGCATTTCCTTGACAGAGTGCTGAGTTCCTGATCCCATGCCAAGTTGTGCAAACGCAATGGCATAACAGGGAGCGCGGGGGAAACGGAGCAACAGGGAATCAAATTGTTCTTTACACTATGTCTTCTGTTTGCGTTTATACAGTGTAATTACATGTACATCTCTTAACTACAGGTATAGTCTTCCGCATGCCAATCTGTCATGACACTGGCACGCGATTACCCTGGCGTCGCTACTGTTTGTAAAACTAATGGGAAATGCTACTATCGCTCAAAAATGTCCTTATGAAAAGACTTTGATATCTCGAATTTAACTCTCGCTACAAGTAGTTAGTAATTGGAACTCGTGTGTAAGTACTAGTACAGTACAGAGAGTAACCGCACTCATAATTTCAAATCGGCTTCGCAGTGTTCAGTATCCCAACCAGATCAATCACTGAATTGTTCTCTACTCGGTTCGGTACTAACAGGACGATCTCTACGACTATCTCCAAGTCGGTCTTAAAGCTCTATCAGAGTGCATGATTTTGATCTGATCCAGCCATAAAAGTGCTTTTAGATCCACGAAAGTCAGTGTTTTCCCCAAGGACAAGGAAATTCCCCAAGGAAATTCTATGTACTGTGAAACTATCATTTCTTCTTTAGAGTCTCACTAACCTGTTATAAATATTTTCAAACACATCTTTCGTGTGCAGGTTGACATCTAGTCTTGGGAAGGTGCATTCCACATGTACTTTAGAGGATGACACTGTGTCCTCTTGAAATCTGGTCATTTCTTCCTGCGTTCCAGGCATTAAAAGCTGCAATCACAAAGGTGATTCTATTCAGTTCCATATATACTTGTTGTTGTTTTTGATTTTCTTGTATCCACATAGCTTAGCAACCCACATTGTAAATTAAATTACAGCAAATGCCATCATTTCCTGACTTGGCGGATTTTAGCCAAATTGTTATTTTTCTTCGAGCGTGCGAACAACGCGGGTGAACGAGAGCGGCTGCAAAGCGAGGGCAAAAATTATCTTTCCCCCGGGTCATCCCCTGGGGTTCGCGCTTTTTAAATCCTCTGCGGTTAATACTTTTGCTTGTGATCTCGAAAAAGTCTAGGCTGACTACTTCGTTATAAATGAAGAGGTTAGTTAAATGTCGTTGGATGGCTTGTGCTACAAATGCTGGTGACACTTTCCATTTCTATGTAAAGTTCTAGGTTTCTTTGCCAAGTTAAGTACGTAGAAGCTCGGCTGCCATCATTCATCAATGAATTTATGAACAGTAGTATTATTACTAGTAGAAGTTTTTGAACAATCCCTGTGAAGGCGCCAGCTGCAGGAATGGAATGGTAACAACACTAACCTCTTCTGTCTCAAACATGACGGGTTTGGAGGAGAAGGGAGACGGTTCAGCCTTCATCACAGGGTAGGCATCTATGGAACTAAGGGGCGAGTTATCTGACGAGGCAACTTCTTCTAAAGCTGACAGAGGAGCAGGTGGCTGCACTGTTATCACAATCCTTCAAAGAAATAGCATTTGTTATGATCTAAAATGTATACTCCATGTGAAATTTGTAACAGGTAAATGAAGAGGGACTGGGTATGAACCGTTCGAGGGAATGATTATAATTTTCAGTTGCCTTTGCAACAGTAGTGATATTTTCGTTGTTAAGGCAGATTTGCTAGTACCAAATGGCCAAAGAAAAACCTTTTTAAATCGAGTAATCGGATGTTGAGCCGTAAGACTTATGTCCGACACTTAATATCAAAATGATTTGTTAGAGACGTTAAAAAAATCGCAGACAGTCTGAAAAGAGCAGCGGGAACTGCACGAGTACTGTAACTGCTTGTGCTATCAATTTTACAGGCCCATGCCCATTACATTCATTCCTTTTAGGATAGGGTAGGTGCGATTTACGTTTATGCAGAGGCTTGATTACAACAATGCATAAACAAAAACTTCAACTGCTGCCCGGAATACAGACCATCATCAGGTCATTATATTAGGTGACGGCACATTTTTACTCTCTAATGTAAATGCTTAAGCTTATCAGTTTGAGCATAAGGTAAGAAACTCAGTGTGGTGTCACGTGCCAATAATACTCATGATATAAATCAGACAGGTGCTTATAGCAACACAGTAATTAGCTCCTATCTTGAACGACTGTATTCAGAAGCCAACAAGACTCCTTTGAAGGAGCCACGTCACGGTTTGTCCATATTGAAAAATTTAGCCTAACTGTTTCAAGGCCATCGTTTGTAATCCGTGTTAATCTTCTCCATCCTTAACCATCCTTGTTCCTTTATGGTTTATTATTATCTCCCTGGTGCTTTTCTATTTTAGTAAACTATTTTCAGGTTTCCTTCAATTTTAAGGTAATTTTGTAGGTGGCCAAAATAACTCATGCCTTCATAAAGATTTGTGTTGTGTGACAAATTGTAACGCCATTACCTTGGCCAGTCAAAGCCACCATTTCCTGTATCGCTCTCATTTTGACTATGCGTGACATGAATAACAGGCATTTTATCACCGCTGGTATCCTCTTGGAAATAACCTGTAAAAAATCATTCAGAGTGAAACCTCTCCTTACAGCTACCTCACTTTTCTTGTGTTACTAACAGCCCTTAAATGCCTTGCTGATATGGCCAGACTTAAGGCTCCAATGGAAAAATTATTTATCGTGTTGCGCATGCTAGTGTTAGCTTAAGTGCTAGCTGTACAGCTTCTATTACATCAGTAGCTTACACCCAGTCTTCTCAAACTTATCAAATGTCGTAAACAATGATGAAAACGTTTTACAATCATCTCTGTTCAAACAAAGGCACTTATCCTTGAAACTGCGTTTTTAAAACTTTAAAGCGCCACCAAACATTGCCAGGCCCAAACTGGTAATTTCTCTAGAAGCACTTTCTGAGGTAGGGCCGAGAGTGGAAGTTACTATTTTACTGAAATACACAACTACTTGGAAACACATTCTTCGTAACTATTCATTAGTTTGCTACTTTTGACGTTACAACGAAAATTAGTATATACTAAAACAGTAGATAGTGTTACAGGCGCGCGCTGATTGGCTTGTCAAACTCCGGATATCCTGTGCTATCTACCTCCGAGCAACTCAAGAGAACATGGCGTCCCGGTTTACAGCCGTGACAAGTGAAGAAATCATCCAAATTAATTTTTGAGGTGTGTATCTTCTCACTGTTTTAGTATATACTAAAACAACTATTCACCTCAGTGTCGGTGGCTAGCGTTGGATATTTACCTCGCCGCTTCGCGGCTCGGTAAATATCCACCGCTAGCCACCTCCACTTCGGTGAATAGTTATTAATTAACATACCGAGAAATGACTGCGATTTTTAACGCTTCACAGCAATTTCTACGAACTAAGCCTGACCAGTAAATTAAGTACATGGTAAACTCTAAGTTTCCCATACCATGCAATTCTTTGAAGCTTAAATTGTAATGGCACGGAGGTTCTGATCCTGTAAGGGATGTGTTGAATTCTGCAGCTGAAAAGTCAAATATTAAGCACTCCTTTCTCAACGACTGTTTCCACCAGGGACGCCGATCCACAGCAGGCCGCAAGTCAGGAATGGGAAATCTATAATGCCAGTGAAAACATAAGTTGATTTCACTCCCTAAAGAACATAACTTTGTCTGATTTGAGGCCATTATTTCACAAATAATTCAAAATAGATCAAAGACGTACATGTATTTTCATAAAACGCAATCCTTCTAAAAATTACAAGAAAAAAAATTAACGGAGAACATTTTGGAGAATTTCAGGCTTGAGTCTGAGCAAATTTTCACCTTGGCAATATGGACCTCATTCGAAGACAACACGTAACAAGTAGGTGTTGCTTGAGTTGTCTCCCTAACTCCATTAGTAAAGAGTGGCTTGAAGAACAATGAATTTACAAATTTATATTATCCAGTAGGAATTTGATAGCTACAGGTTGTCTTTACGATCTGTACAAACTATACGGGTAGTCAAACAGTTTCTCTCCCTCGCTCAAGTAAGACGTGAAGAAGCACATTTTTGGAACCTACGTTGTGCAAAGTTGCCATTTGTCCCCCTAAGTCAAGTAAAAGGTGAAAATACCCAAGTACCTGGATAATGAAATGCACTCCAGTTTCATGCCGCATACGGAACGAAAACAGGTACCTTATAATTGTAGAAGTCGTACCAGTTTGTCTATATTGGACTTGTTTGCTCACCTTAAGACCAGAGTAAGTGAAGGACAAGACAGGTGAATGTTAAAAGGCTGTTCCACTGTGGGAGTGTCTTCCATGGCTTGGGTAAACACAGCCTGTTGATTCTGCTGACCAGGACAACAAATTAAAGTTACACGCCAGCAATGTATAGTCAACGGATGAGAATTCAGAGTTCAGAGTGAGGCCAGCGTTACGAATTAAGCAACTTGAAGCATCATAGGTGCCATGCTGGTGATAACAATAATCTGACAACCCACTAATAACTTCCTTCTATGCTAAAAACTGTGAGACCGTAGCTTTCAATCATGGTTCGGTAAATTTGTATCAGAATTTTTGTGATAGATCATTCACGTAGTTGATGAACTATTTTTTTGCCAAATTTCTTGAAATTCTAACGACTGGATTGTAAGAAATCGGCAAGTTTGTGCAAAAGCAATCGCATTCTCGTCCCCAGAGCCTATGATCCTTCTGGCCTGTGGTTGGGATCGAGAGCTTTAGCCGGACCCGATTTTCTGAGCATGCGCAGAGTATTCGTTTCGCATTGTCAACCAATCAGATTTGCTGGATTTGACGGGAAGTCCGTGATTCACGGACTTCCGGTGTTGGACTAAACCAGAGCTCTCGATCCCAACCACAGGCCAGAAGGATCGTAGGCTCTGGGGACGAGAATGAAGCAATCAGTCTCAATTTTCAAGCACCTGCGCATGTGCTGCATTTAACTGCGTTCTTTTGATTTGGAAAAATCTGAGAATTGCTGGGTTCTTTGCACCGCTAACTTTTCTAACATACCTTTGTTATAAAGGACTACAGCCATCAACACACGTAGTTCAAATACGAAGAAAAATATGAAAGACAGAGCGGGCATTAAGCAAATAAATGATCGCTGTATCAACGGCATGCTTGTTTTTGCAATCCCTGTGTGCGCACTGAATCGCATCGGCAAGAGCGCACGCGAAAACTGTGTTCGGCCACCTTAAATGAGTGCTCTCCTAAGAGCTGCAACGAGTGACAAAAACATTGAGACACAGTAAACTTCTATTTCGGCGCGTCTCGCCAAAATGATCTAAGAGGATCTGTGCACGTGAAAGACTAATCACCCAGCAACTCGATCGTCTTTATTTCATTTTGTTATACTTTTGACATGTGCACAGGTCTCGAAATTAACACTCGCAAACTCGCAAAATGCGAGTGATTTTCATGAGCCGCGAGTGAGAAAAATATCCACTAGGAAACGTTTGCGAGTTAGATCCAAACATGTCTCCCAAACAGTTAGAAAGAATTTGCTAGTGGTCTCACCAGTTTGCAAGTGGAAAAAATCTTACTAGCCAAACTTTGCAAGTGGACCGAAAAGTTAACTTCGAACCCTGTGTGCAGCGATGAACATACCAGACTTTTGTCTTACTACTACTATTTCCCATGGCTTTTACATACCTAACAGTAAAATTTCATGACTTTCTAGACCTTTCTTAGCCTGGAAATCAAAATTCTTGAATTCTATGACTTTCCACGGTTTCAATGACCCATACAAACTATATGTACGTTAAATATCTACAAAAATGTTCTAAAACAGTTTCACAACTCAGTTTTGCCGCCCATAGTAGTTTGAACAACACGTAACTAATTCATTGCAAAAGTAGATCAGAAACATAAAAGCCCTAAAGAACATACCACTAATGATGGATTACACGATTTAAACATACGGGACTGCATGTTGGATGGATGGTGCATAAACACAGGTTGTGGATCCAACAGTGCAGTTAATCTGTCCACTATAGAAACATCTATGTCACAAAGCAAGCCACCAAGCTCCACAGACAATTCTGACTTGGGTAACACTACATTGCGACCTTGAACAGCCCCCTGGGAAAGGCCAAAAACATTAGAAATCTAGCAAAAAAAAAAACTACTATTTAAACGGGTACACCTTCCAGTAATTCTGAATGTTTATGAGGAGTGGTAGAAAGTAACCTCATTTCAGTGGAGAGGTTGTCTACATGTGTATAATAGGGTAATGGGGGGGGAGAGTCTGTTTACGAGCCAAGTGGCCCATAGGGTCAGTGCCTATCCTGGTTTCAGTAGCAAATCAAGCCACTAGGAGTACTTCTACTCCTGCATGGATGGGATGCTAGCCACTGGCAGGGTTCCCTCCCCCAACCCCCAATCCCCCTGCCCCTGGGCCTTGTATCAGCACATTTGGGTGGAGGGAGGCGCTGTGGGAGTAGCATCTTGCTCAAGAGCACAACATCATGTCCACAGCCAAGGCTCGAACCAGGACCGCTTAATCCAGAGGCAAGCACACTTTGACCATGGGGCTAAGATAAAATAGGTCTTACACAAAGGCTTTCATATGAGAGCAAAATACAGTTACAGCTGTATATAATTATTTTGAATAATAACAAGGAAAAAGGGCAAAAGAGAAAGATGATTACAGGAGAGGTTGTTCTTTGAGTGTTCCTGTACTTGAGTCTGAGGCAAGGAAGTGAAGAGGTTGGATTAAATCCAAAATAAGGTGCTGCTTGACTATCACGTGAAAATAATTTCAGTAACTGAAAAACAGAAAGAGAGAGATGAAATCAATTACTGTATATAAAGCCCACGTAGAATACAAGCCCCACCTTTTTTTTTTCAAAATTCAACTTAAAATTTGAGAGTGGAGCTTTACTCTACAGATTCATCTGAGGTTGGAGTTATCTAAGACCTATTAACTAAATTAATATTAATTGACAAACTTGTAAGCCATCATGATTAAAAAGTCCAATTTACCCTCGCCATTCTGTCCTGAAGGAGATCCTGTCCTTTCTTATCAGGTTTTGATGTGTTTTGTATATTATCTGATTCAAAATGAATCCACTCATGCGATGAACACTGGCAAAGATAAATTTTACAACATACACAAATTCAAAAATCTAACTGAACATTTGAAAAAGGAACGCACCAACTTACAATGTATTTTTAACATGCTGCCCTTTATATATCTTGAAAACTATTTTTCACGTCAAATTTTTCTTCCCCTGCTATTCTGACTACTTCAGAGTTCTGTTCTATGGTTTTACTACTGTATGTATTTATGTCCGATAGAATAATTAGCAGAGCTGGTGGGTTCCTGCATTTAGACTAAAGCGTACTCATGTACATACAAGTTTCTCCATTTTAATTATTACAACCCATTGTTATAATGTTTCATTCTATAGTCAGAATGTAAATTTATACAAAATTGTTTAACTATGTTGAACATGCCACTAATGGTGAGAAACGTGAAATGATACAATGTACATATACAGAGCTCTACAATTGACAGGGCCAGTTACCTGAGTAGTAGAGTAGGGAGCTGGGATGGGTGAAGAAGTTGATGATCGTTCGAATAAATATTCATTCAGCTCCAGTTTTCCTGTTGACAATTCAATGTTCCGGTCTGGTGTGAACTGCTGACTGTTCTCTCAAAATCAAATGAGACAGGGGCAGCCATACATCTGAAGAACCAAATGTCATCAAGATAGGTTTTTGAAAATACACATCAATATATACATGTACTAGGGGGTGGGGGGGATCCCCAACACTTTTGGTGGGGGGACGGTTGGCCCAAAAATCTGTGATTGACTATTACCTAGTTCAGTCAACCAAAACCAAACAATATGCCACTTTTGATATTTAATTTAATAATAAATTCTAACTTGGCTTCGAGGCTTACAGGATTAAAACAAAAGAAATTTATAATTCATCTCTACGTGTGATTTCTTTTGTTTTATCCCTTATGCCTTGCCTTGCATACGGCTGGCGCGCGGGAAATTTGAATTGACCAATCAGGATTCAGCAGGTGGGAAAAAATTTACTGTCCTCACATCAATGTAAGTTGACAGGAAAGGCACTGAAATCGAGCAATTTTTCTCATAGGAGATTGCATTAAATATTCACTAAAGGGGATTTATAATTCCAAAAACCATTTCACAGTGCAAAAAGTGAAAAATATGAAACATCTTGTGTCTCCAAGCTTCTAATTTGGCACCAAATAGTAGTTCGTCGAAGCATGGCCATGTAGGATAATAGTTGTCTTAATTTGAACAAAATGTGCTGTTCGTCGTCAAATTAAACCCGAAATTCTCTAGTTAATCATTAAAAGAGGCCAAAGCAACTTTACCATTGTCTTTATTTTAGCTAGCGGCGAAGAAAAAGGCTATTTTCGTGTCGTTTTCCATAGGACACCTAATTTTTGACTGCCACATGTACTGCGGGCTCAGCCGCCATATGCAAGGTGAAGCCTGGTTAGAATTTTAATATCTTGAAACTGACCTACTGATACCACATGTCAGATCATTAAAATGACCACACATGTATGACTACAGTTACCCAAAATGTATTACTTTTCTCAGACCAAAAACAGCTCAAAAAGCACACCATTTAGGGCTCCATAAACTTTGTTCAGGAGTATACAGCCACTTTAGCCTGCAAACAGGCTCTCCGTATGGGTTTATTCCGAGATTTGCTTTCGAACGGCGCGCGGCGGGCGAGAGAGGGAGAGCCTGCAATGGTCCTTGTACGATTTGAGTTCTGCCTCCTTTCCGCTTGACTGATCTGTCAAGTTATCAAATTGAAATGAACCAATCACAACGAAAGCGAAATGACCTTGAGGTCAAGACGGCTGTCAAAAATGAAACTTTTGATACACGTGCGCTTGTTTTTGTTATGAACTCGAATCCAGAAACTCTGAAGAAAACATTTCGACGAAAAGCTGGAAGAAAACCGCTCGATTTATAAAAGTGTTCCCTGCCAATAAATTATATTTTCAAATCCCACTGTTGAAATTGTGCCATGCTTTGAGAGATGACGTTCAGCTCGCATCATCTACTATTACATAACAACCGAGTTTCATTACGCGAAACGTGACTCAGCGTATGGATGTTTTGTATGGGTAAAAACGTTAATAGACATTTTAGCCCAATTTAGCCCTTCTTTTAGCCGAAATTTTGATATTTGTGTACTAAAAATAACTGACCTCATGTTAACACCTCCATATTCTGAAAGGGGAGAGTCACGTTTCGCCTAATGAAACTCGGTCGTTGTGTAATAGTAGATGACGGCGGTAACTTTGTCACGTTTCACAAGCTGATCGTTCGCATTGTAAAAAATATAACTCCTCTGACAACGAAAGCTTGAGCCGCCTATGTTCCAGTGCGATAGGATCGTCCAAATTTGTTTACTTTTAACGCCTCCATCTTCCTGAAGTCGCATGACACCAAGCTTCGAGTTTGAAAAAAAAACATGCGCGAGAAAACATTCACGCTTCACGGTTGAAGCAAATGATAGTATTTGACATGTGTCAAGTCGAATTAGCCAATCAGCAATTTACGTTCAGAATCTGAACGTAAATACTCAAAGCATACAAGGACCATTGCAGGCTCTCCCTCTCTCACTCGCCTGCACGCCGTTCAAAAGCAAATCTCGTAATAACCCATACGGAGAGCCTGTTTGCAGGCTACAGCCACTTCCACCCCCCCCCCCCCAAAGAGAACTTGAACAAACCTAGTGCTCTTGGTAACAATACATGTATGGGCAGTAAGGACTAAGACTTTTAAGGGTCTGAATTCAACCAAGATTCAAACCTACAACACCAAACCACATGCATATTAAAACCATTGCACCACCCCAGGTTCCTACCATAATCCTAATGATCCTGCGGTACATGTATGCACCATGTGCGACACAGCAAGTCATTGCCAGTCACTGTTTAGCAGTACTTGCGACGCTGTGTTATCTGATTGCTCATTAAGAGACTGCAAAAAGATACTACCTGAGATGATGCTGCACAGCATGACTCGAAGCAAACTTCTCTGCCATCCCTTCAAAGTCTTTTCCTCCAAATCCATATGTACCAAGGCTAGAAAAGAATTGTCTGCCATGAGGGACAAAGGATGACTGTCATTAGAGTAGACGTCTTTTACCTCTGATGGATGGTGACAACACCCGGATCAATGTGAAGCACTGTTATGGCAAGCTTGTGAGCTTGATACTTTAATCTTTATGCTCACATCAGGGCATGCGATCATGTCATATAGAGCTTGGGGGCTAGTCGGCTAGCCAGAGAGCGCAGTGATTTGGGGCAGTATGACTTACTGTGCTTTCGCAAACAGTACTTTGAGAGCAGGGGACCCATCATACAAAACTGACAGCAAAGAGCCAAATTAGTGTTAATGTCAACCTCGGACCGATTTCAAAATGAACACAATGGTTGTTTCATTTGTCTTAATTTTTTGATGAAACACAAAATACCCATAAGCACACGATCACTCAATAAGCTACTTCTGCATTTACGCGAACCATAACCTATCCTTATCCATCGATATGAGTCATAATGAATATGAAGAAGGGCGTATTACGATTCAGACCATGAGTAGACTACATAACCGGTGAATTTGATCTTATTTAACTTTTTTTCTCAACTTTACTTTCACATGTAGTTATTCACTTACCTAGCTCACGACATGGGAAGACAAAAACGAACACAGAGTAAAAAAGCACACAATACTTTGCGTTAATTTTTTGTTTTTTGTTTTTGGCGGGCAAAACTAGGAACCTCTAGCTCCCAGAAGCGGCAAACAGCGGGCTGTTTGCCGCTTCTGGGAGAGCTAGGATCCTAGTTTTGCCCGCCAAAAACAAAAAACAAAAAATTAACGCAAAGGATTGTGTTCTTTTTTACCTGGATTTCGTTTTTGTCTTCCCATGTCGAGAGCTAGGTAAGTGAAAAACTACATGTGAAAGTAAAGTTGAGAAAGAAAAATAAATAAGATCAAATTCACCGGTAATGTAGTCTACTCATGGTCTGAATCGTAATACGCCCTTCTTCATATTCATTATGACTGATATCGATGGATAAGGAAAGGTTATGGTTCGCGTAAATGCAGAAGTAGCTTATTGAGTGATCGTGTGCTTATGGGTATTTTGTGTTCTCAAATTCAAATGAAACAACCATTTTGTTCATTTTGAAATCACAGATTGAATAACCAATTTGCTTTTGGTCGTTTTGTAGATGCTCCCTCAAAGTACTGTTGCGAGCACAGTAAGTCATACTGCAAATCCTGGTCTTGCTGGAATAGCAGCTCTTAGTGATCCATGCCCTGATGTGACATAAAATAAGTATCAAGCTCACAAGCTTGCCATAACAGTGCTTCACATTGATCCGGGTGTTGTCACCATCCATCAGAGGTAAAAGACGTCTACTCTAATGACAGTCATCCTTTGTCCCTCATGGCAGACAATTCTTTTCTAGCCTTGGTACATATGGATTTGGAGGAAAAGACTTTGAAGGGATGGCAGAGAAGTTTGCTTCGAGTCATGCTGTGCAGCATCATCTCAGGTAGTATCTTTTTGCAGTCTCTTAATGAGCAATCAGATAACACAGCGTCGCAAGTACTGCTAAACAGTGACTGGCAATGACTTGCTGTGTCGCACATGGTGCATACATGTACCGCAGGATCATTAGGATTATGGTAGGAACCTGGGGTGGTGCAATGGTTTTAATATGCATGTGGTTTGGTGTTGTAGGTTTGAATCTTGGTTGAATTCAGACCCTTAAAAGTCTTAGTCCTTACTGCCACATACATGTATTGTTACCAAGGACACTAGGTTTGTTCAAGTTCTCTTTGGGGGGGGGGGGGTGGAAGTGGCTGTAGCCTGCAAACAGGCTCTCCGTATGGGTTATTACGAGATTTGCTTTTGAACGGCGTCGCAGGCGAGGTGAGAGAGGGAGAGCCTGCAATGGTCCTTGTATGCTTTGAGTATTTACGTTCAGATTCTGAACGTAAATTGCTGATTGGCTAATTCGACTTGACACATGTCAAATACTACCATTTGCATTCAACCGTGAAGCGTGAATGTTTTTCGCGCATGTTTTTTTTTTCAAACTCGAAGCTTGGTGTCATGCGACTTCAGGAAGATGGAGGCGCTAAAAGTAGACAAATTTGGACGATCCTATCGCACTGGAACATAGGCGGCTCAAGCTTTCGTTGTCAGAGGAGTTATATTTTTTACAATGCGAACGATCAGCTTGTGAAACGTGACAAAGTTACCGCCGTCATCTACTATTACACAACGACCGAGTTTCATTAGGCGAAACGTGACTCTCCCCTTTCAGAATATGGAGGTGTTAACATGAGGTCAGTTATTTTTAGTACACAAATATCAAAATTTCGGCTAAAAGAAGGGCTAAATGGTCTAAAATTTTTTAACGTTTTTACCCATACATAACATCCATACGCTGAGTCACGTTTCGCGTAATGAAACTCGGTTGTTATGTAATAGTAGATGATGCGAGCTGAACGTTATCTCTTCAAAGCATGGCACAATTTCAACAGTGGGATTTGAAAATATAATTTATTGGCAGGGAACACTTTTATAAATCGAGCGGTTTTCTTCCAGCTTTTCGTCGAAATGTTTTCTTCAGAGTTTCTGGATTCGAGTTCATAACAACTAAAACAAGCGCACGTGTATCAAAAGTTTCATTTTTGACAACCGTCTTGATCGACCTACAAGGTCATTTCCGCTTTCGTTGTGATTGGTTCATTTCAATTTGATAACTTGACAGATCAGTCAAGCGGAAAGGAGGCAGAACTCAAATCGTACAAGGACCATTGCAGGCTCTCCCTCTCTCGCCCGTCCGCGCGCCGTTCAAAAGCAAATCTCGGAATAAACCTATAGGGAGAGCCTGTTTGCAGGCTAAAGTGGCTGTATACTCCTGAACAAAGTTTATGGAGCCCTAAATGGTGTGCTTTTTGAGCTGTTTTTGGTCTGAGAAAAGTAATACATTTTGGGTAACTGTAGTCATACATGTGTGGTCATTTTAATGATCTGAACATGTGGTATCAGTAGGTCAGTTTCAAGATATTAAAATTCTAACCAGGCTTCACCTTGCATACGGCGGCTGAGCCCTAAGTACATGCGGCAGTCAAAAATTAGGTGTCCTATCGAAACGACACGAAAATAGCCTTTTTCTTCGCCGCTAGCTAAAATAAAGACAATGGTAAAATTGCTTTGGCCTCTTTTAATAATTAACTAGAGAATTTCGGGTTTAATTTGACGACGAACAGCACATTTTGTTCAAATTAAGACAACTATTATCTTACATGGCCGTGCTCGACGAACTACTATTTGGCGCCAAATTAGAAGCTTGGAGACACAAGATGTGTCATATTTTTCACTTTTTGCACTGTGAAATGGTTTTTGGAATTATAAATCCCCTTTAGTGAATATTTAATGCAATCTCCTATGAGAAAATTTGCTTGATTTCAGTGCCTTTCCTGTCAACTTACATTGATGTGAGGACAGTAAATTTTTTCCCACCTGCTGAATCCTGATTGGTCAATTCAAATTTCCCGCGCGCCAGCCGTATGCAAGGCAAGGCATAAGGGATAAAACAAAAGAAATCACACGTAGAGATGAATTATAAATTTCTTTTGTTTTAATCCTGTAAGCCTCGAAGCCAAGTTAGAATTTATTATTAAATTAAATATCAAAAGTGGCATATTGTTTGGTTTTGGTTGACTGAACTAGGTAATAGTCAATCACAGATTTTGGGCCAACCGTCCCCCACCAAAAGTGTTGGGGATCCCCCCCACCCCCTAGTACATGTATATATTGATGTGTATTTCAAAAACCTATCTTGATGACATTTGGTTCTTCAGATGTATGGCTGCCCCTGTCTCATTTGATTTTGAGAGAACAGTCAGCAGTTCACACCAGACCGGAAACATTGAATGTCAACAGGAAAACTGGAGCTGAATGAATATTTATTCGAACGATCATCAACTTCTTCACCCATCCCAGCTCCCTACTCTACTACTCAGGTAACTGGCCCTGTCAATTGTAGAGCTCTGTATATGTACATTGTATCATTTCACGTTTCTCACCATTAGTGGCATGTTCAACATAGTTAAACAATTTGTATAAATTTACATTCTGACTATAGAATGAAACATTATAACAATGGGTTGTAATAATTAAAATGGAGAAACTTGTATGTACATGAGTACGCTTTAGTCTAAATGCAGGAACCCACCAGCTCTGCTAATTATTCTATCGGACATAAATACATACAGTAGTAAAACCATAGAACAGAACTCTGAAGTAGTCAGAATAGCAGGGGAAGAAAAATTTGACGTGAAAAATAGTTTTCAAGATATATAAAGGGCAGCATGTTAAAAATACATTGTAAGTTGGTGCGTTCCTTTTTCAAATGTTCAGTTAGATTTTTGAATTTGTGTATGTTGTAAAATTTATCTTTGCCAGTGTTCATCGCATGAGTGGATTCATTTTGAATCAGATAATATACAAAACACATCAAAACCTGATAAGAAAGGACAGGATCTCCTTCAGGACAGAATGGCGAGGGTAAATTGGACTTTTTAATCATGATGGCTTACAAGTTTGTCAATTAATATTAATTTAGTTAATAGGTCTTAGATAACTCCAACCTCAGATGAATCTGTAGAGTAAAGCTCCACTCTCAAATTTTAAGTTGAATTTTGAAAAAAAAAAGGTGGGGCTTGTATTCTACGTGGGCTTTATATACAGTAATTGATTTCATCTCTCTCTTTCTGTTTTTCAGTTACTGAAATTATTTTCACGTGATAGTCAAGCAGCACCTTATTTTGGATTTAATCCAACCTCTTCACTTCCTTGCCTCAGACTCAAGTACAGGAACACTCAAAGAACAACCTCTCCTGTAATCATCTTTCTCTTTTGCCCTTTTTCCTTGTTATTATTCAAAATAATTATATACAGCTGTAACTGTATTTTGCTCTCATATGAAAGCCTTTGTGTAAGACCTATTTTATCTTAGCCCCATGGTCAAAGTGTGCTTGCCTCTGGATTAAGCGGTCCTGGTTCGAGCCTTGGCTGTGGACATGATGTTGTGCTCTTGAGCAAGATGCTACTCCCACAGCGCCTCCCTCCACCCAAATGTGCTGATACAAGGCCCAGGGGCAGGGGGATTGGGGGTTGGGGGAGGGAACCCTGCCAGTGGCTAGCATCCCATCCATGCAGGAGTAGAAGTACTCCTAGTGGCTTGATTTGCTACTGAAACCAGGATAGGCACTGACCCTATGGGCCACTTGGCTCGTAAACAGACTCTCCCCCCCCATTACCCTATTATACACATGTAGACAACCTCTCCACTGAAATGAGGTTACTTTCTACCACTCCTCATAAACATTCAGAATTACTGGAAGGTGTACCCGTTTAAATAGTAGTTTTTTTTTTTGCTAGATTTCTAATGTTTTTGGCCTTTCCCAGGGGGCTGTTCAAGGTCGCAATGTAGTGTTACCCAAGTCAGAATTGTCTGTGGAGCTTGGTGGCTTGCTTTGTGACATAGATGTTTCTATAGTGGACAGATTAACTGCACTGTTGGATCCACAACCTGTGTTTATGCACCATCCATCCAACATGCAGTCCCGTATGTTTAAATCGTGTAATCCATCATTAGTGGTATGTTCTTTAGGGCTTTTATGTTTCTGATCTACTTTTGCAATGAATTAGTTACGTGTTGTTCAAACTACTATGGGCGGCAAAACTGAGTTGTGAAACTGTTTTAGAACATTTTTGTAGATATTTAACGTACATATAGTTTGTATGGGTCATTGAAACCGTGGAAAGTCATAGAATTCAAGAATTTTGATTTCCAGGCTAAGAAAGGTCTAGAAAGTCATGAAATTTTACTGTTAGGTATGTAAAAGCCATGGGAAATAGTAGTAGTAAGACAAAAGTCTGGTATGTTCATCGCTGCACACAGGGTTCGAAGTTAACTTTTCGGTCCACTTGCAAAGTTTGGCTAGTAAGATTTTTTCCACTTGCAAACTGGTGAGACCACTAGCAAATTCTTTCTAACTGTTTGGGAGACATGTTTGGATCTAACTCGCAAACGTTTCCTAGTGGATATTTTTCTCACTCGCGGCTCATGAAAATCACTCGCATTTTGCGAGTTTGCGAGTGTTAATTTCGAGACCTGTGCACATGTCAAAAGTATAACAAAATGAAATAAAGACGATCGAGTTGCTGGGTGATTAGTCTTTCACGTGCACAGATCCTCTTAGATCATTTTGGCGAGACGCGCCGAAATAGAAGTTTACTGTGTCTCAATGTTTTTGTCACTCGTTGCAGCTCTTAGGAGAGCACTCATTTAAGGTGGCCGAACACAGTTTTCGCGTGCGCTCTTGCCGATGCGATTCAGTGCGCACACAGGGATTGCAAAAACAAGCATGCCGTTGATACAGCGATCATTTATTTGCTTAATGCCCGCTCTGTCTTTCATATTTTTCTTCGTATTTGAACTACGTGTGTTGATGGCTGTAGTCCTTTATAACAAAGGTATGTTAGAAAAGTTAGCGGTGCAAAGAACCCAGCAATTCTCAGATTTTTCCAAATCAAAAGAACGCAGTTAAATGCAGCACATGCGCAGGTGCTTGAAAATTGAGACTGATTGCTTCATTCTCGTCCCCAGAGCCTACGATCCTTCTGGCCTGTGGTTGGGATCGAGAGCTCTGGTTTAGTCCAACACCGGAAGTCCGTGAATCACGGACTTCCCGTCAAATCCAGCAAATCTGATTGGTTGACAATGCGAAACGAATACTCTGCGCATGCTCAGAAAATCGGGTCCGGCTAAAGCTCTCGATCCCAACCACAGGCCAGAAGGATCATAGGCTCTGGGGACGAGAATGCGATTGCTTTTGCACAAACTTGCCGATTTCTTACAATCCAGTCGTTAGAATTTCAAGAAATTTGGCAAAAAAATAGTTCATCAACTACGTGAATGATCTATCACAAAAATTCTGATACAAATTTACCGAACCATGATTGAAAGCTACGGTCTCACAGTTTTTAGCATAGAAGGAAGTTATTAGTGGGTTGTCAGATTATTGTTATCACCAGCATGGCACCTATGATGCTTCAAGTTGCTTAATTCGTAACGCTGGCCTCACTCTGAACTCTGAATTCTCATCCGTTGACTATACATTGCTGGCGTGTAACTTTAATTTGTTGTCCTGGTCAGCAGAATCAACAGGCTGTGTTTACCCAAGCCATGGAAGACACTCCCACAGTGGAACAGCCTTTTAACATTCACCTGTCTTGTCCTTCACTTACTCTGGTCTTAAGGTGAGCAAACAAGTCCAATATAGACAAACTGGTACGACTTCTACAATTATAAGGTACCTGTTTTCGTTCCGTATGCGGCATGAAACTGGAGTGCATTTCATTATCCAGGTACTTGGGTATTTTCACCTTTTACTTGACTTAGGGGGACAAATGGCAACTTTGCACAACGTAGGTTCCAAAAATGTGCTTCTTCACGTCTTACTTGAGCGAGGGAGAGAAACTGTTTGACTACCCGTATAGTTTGTACAGATCGTAAAGACAACCTGTAGCTATCAAATTCCTACTGGATAATATAAATTTGTAAATTCATTGTTCTTCAAGCCACTCTTTACTAATGGAGTTAGGGAGACAACTCAAGCAACACCTACTTGTTACGTGTTGTCTTCGAATGAGGTCCATATTGCCAAGGTGAAAATTTGCTCAGACTCAAGCCTGAAATTCTCCAAAATGTTCTCCGTTAATTTTTTTTCTTGTAATTTTTAGAAGGATTGCGTTTTATGAAAATACATGTACGTCTTTGATCTATTTTGAATTATTTGTGAAATAATGGCCTCAAATCAGACAAAGTTATGTTCTTTAGGGAGTGAAATCAACTTATGTTTTCACTGGCATTATAGATTTCCCATTCCTGACTTGCGGCCTGCTGTGGATCGGCGTCCCTGGTGGAAACAGTCGTTGAGAAAGGAGTGCTTAATATTTGACTTTTCAGCTGCAGAATTCAACACATCCCTTACAGGATCAGAACCTCCGTGCCATTACAATTTAAGCTTCAAAGAATTGCATGGTATGGGAAACTTAGAGTTTACCATGTACTTAATTTACTGGTCAGGCTTAGTTCGTAGAAATTGCTGTGAAGCGTTAAAAATCGCAGTCATTTCTCGGTATGTTAATTAATAACTATTCACCGAAGTGGAGGTGGCTAGCGGTGGATATTTACCGAGCCGCGAAGCGGCGAGGTAAATATCCAACGCTAGCCACCGACACTGAGGTGAATAGTTGTTTTAGTATATACTAAAACAGTGAGAAGATACACACCTCAAAAATTAATTTGGATGATTTCTTCACTTGTCACGGCTGTAAACCGGGACGCCATGTTCTCTTGAGTTGCTCGGAGGTAGATAGCACAGGATATCCGGAGTTTGACAAGCCAATCAGCGCGCGCCTGTAACACTATCTACTGTTTTAGTATATACTAATTTTCGTTGTAACGTCAAAAGTAGCAAACTAATGAATAGTTACGAAGAATGTGTTTCCAAGTAGTTGTGTATTTCAGTAAAATAGTAACTTCCACTCTCGGCCCTACCTCAGAAAGTGCTTCTAGAGAAATTACCAGTTTGGGCCTGGCAATGTTTGGTGGCGCTTTAAAGTTTTAAAAACGCAGTTTCAAGGATAAGTGCCTTTGTTTGAACAGAGATGATTGTAAAACGTTTTCATCATTGTTTACGACATTTGATAAGTTTGAGAAGACTGGGTGTAAGCTACTGATGTAATAGAAGCTGTACAGCTAGCACTTAAGCTAACACTAGCATGCGCAACACGATAAATAATTTTTCCATTGGAGCCTTAAGTCTGGCCATATCAGCAAGGCATTTAAGGGCTGTTAGTAACACAAGAAAAGTGAGGTAGCTGTAAGGAGAGGTTTCACTCTGAATGATTTTTTACAGGTTATTTCCAAGAGGATACCAGCGGTGATAAAATGCCTGTTATTCATGTCACGCATAGTCAAAATGAGAGCGATACAGGAAATGGTGGCTTTGACTGGCCAAGGTAATGGCGTTACAATTTGTCACACAACACAAATCTTTATGAAGGCATGAGTTATTTTGGCCACCTACAAAATTACCTTAAAATTGAAGGAAACCTGAAAATAGTTTACTAAAATAGAAAAGCACCAGGGAGATAATAATAAACCATAAAGGAACAAGGATGGTTAAGGATGGAGAAGATTAACACGGATTACAAACGATGGCCTTGAAACAGTTAGGCTAAATTTTTCAATATGGACAAACCGTGACGTGGCTCCTTCAAAGGAGTCTTGTTGGCTTCTGAATACAGTCGTTCAAGATAGGAGCTAATTACTGTGTTGCTATAAGCACCTGTCTGATTTATATCATGAGTATTATTGGCACGTGACACCACACTGAGTTTCTTACCTTATGCTCAAACTGATAAGCTTAAGCATTTACATTAGAGAGTAAAAATGTGCCGTCACCTAATATAATGACCTGATGATGGTCTGTATTCCGGGCAGCAGTTGAAGTTTTTGTTTATGCATTGTTGTAATCAAGCCTCTGCATAAACGTAAATCGCACCTACCCTATCCTAAAAGGAATGAATGTAATGGGCATGGGCCTGTAAAATTGATAGCACAAGCAGTTACAGTACTCGTGCAGTTCCCGCTGCTCTTTTCAGACTGTCTGCGATTTTTTTAACGTCTCTAACAAATCATTTTGATATTAAGTGTCGGACATAAGTCTTACGGCTCAACATCCGATTACTCGATTTAAAAAGGTTTTTCTTTGGCCATTTGGTACTAGCAAATCTGCCTTAACAACGAAAATATCACTACTGTTGCAAAGGCAACTGAAAATTATAATCATTCCCTCGAACGGTTCATACCCAGTCCCTCTTCATTTACCTGTTACAAATTTCACATGGAGTATACATTTTAGATCATAACAAATGCTATTTCTTTGAAGGATTGTGATAACAGTGCAGCCACCTGCTCCTCTGTCAGCTTTAGAAGAAGTTGCCTCGTCAGATAACTCGCCCCTTAGTTCCATAGATGCCTACCCTGTGATGAAGGCTGAACCGTCTCCCTTCTCCTCCAAACCCGTCATGTTTGAGACAGAAGAGGTTAGTGTTGTTACCATTCCATTCCTGCAGCTGGCGCCTTCACAGGGATTGTTCAAAAACTTCTACTAGTAATAATACTACTGTTCATAAATTCATTGATGAATGATGGCAGCCGAGCTTCTACGTACTTAACTTGGCAAAGAAACCTAGAACTTTACATAGAAATGGAAAGTGTCACCAGCATTTGTAGCACAAGCCATCCAACGACATTTAACTAACCTCTTCATTTATAACGAAGTAGTCAGCCTAGACTTTTTCGAGATCACAAGCAAAAGTATTAACCGCAGAGGATTTAAAAAGCGCGAACCCCAGGGGATGACCCGGGGGAAAGATAATTTTTGCCCTCGCTTTGCAGCCGCTCTCGTTCACCCGCGTTGTTCGCACGCTCGAAGAAAAATAACAATTTGGCTAAAATCCGCCAAGTCAGGAAATGATGGCATTTGCTGTAATTTAATTTACAATGTGGGTTGCTAAGCTATGTGGATACAAGAAAATCAAAAACAACAACAAGTATATATGGAACTGAATAGAATCACCTTTGTGATTGCAGCTTTTAATGCCTGGAACGCAGGAAGAAATGACCAGATTTCAAGAGGACACAGTGTCATCCTCTAAAGTACATGTGGAATGCACCTTCCCAAGACTAGATGTCAACCTGCACACGAAAGATGTGTTTGAAAATATTTATAACAGGTTAGTGAGACTCTAAAGAAGAAATGATAGTTTCACAGTACATAGAATTTCCTTGGGGAATTTCCTTGTCCTTGGGGAAAACACTGACTTTCGTGGATCTAAAAGCACTTTTATGGCTGGATCAGATCAAAATCATGCACTCTGATAGAGCTTTAAGACCGACTTGGAGATAGTCGTAGAGATCGTCCTGTTAGTACCGAACCGAGTAGAGAACAATTCAGTGATTGATCTGGTTGGGATACTGAACACTGCGAAGCCGATTTGAAATTATGAGTGCGGTTACTCTCTGTACTGTACTAGTACTTACACACGAGTTCCAATTACTAACTACTTGTAGCGAGAGTTAAATTCGAGATATCAAAGTCTTTTCATAAGGACATTTTTGAGCGATAGTAGCATTTCCCATTAGTTTTACAAACAGTAGCGACGCCAGGGTAATCGCGTGCCAGTGTCATGACAGATTGGCATGCGGAAGACTATACCTGTAGTTAAGAGATGTACATGTAATTACACTGTATAAACGCAAACAGAAGACATAGTGTAAAGAACAATTTGATTCCCTGTTGCTCCGTTTCCCCCGCGCTCCCTGTTATGCCATTGCGTTTGCACAACTTGGCATGGGATCAGGAACTCAGCACTCTGTCAAGGAAATGCAGCTATACACCGTAATGCTTACACGGTACTTCCGTCTGTCGTTTTTCTCAGGCTGGCCAGTGACCTGATGTTGTGGGAACCTATGGCTCCCTCCCCAGCAGATCGGCCCGACACATCTGGGTTTAACGTTGACACAGGGCTGGACCTAGCCAGTCAGATGATGCAGGCACAAGGACCGGACCGGTTTGTCATGTGCAGATCAGGGTTACGCAGCTATGATGATGGTAACTATAACTTTTTTTTTGTTGAAAACACCCCGGGAGATAGCGTGCAGTAACAGCGAAATATTCCTTGTTGATATAAATCTGCAAGCATTTTAACGCAAATGCTGTTCTCTGATTGGCTACGCTACTCACTATTTATTCCTTATTAGTAAAATCCAACTAGTGGTCTATTATCAATGCTGTGTTCTGATTGGTTGAGCTACTAGTAGGCTATTAGCCCACTAGTAGCGAAAAGCACCGGCTTTGAAAACCAAAACAATGGCGCCTGAATCGCTTTAACTAGCGAAAGATGTTTTGTCTCGATAGTTTTTTGACCAACTAGTTGGATTTTACTAAAACAATTATTCCTCTCGCCCTCATGGCCTCTGAGTCAATAGCCCATTCGGCCTTCGGCCTCATGGGCTATTGACTCGGAGCCCATTCGGGCTCGAGGAATAATTGTTAATTAGATAGTGAGTAGCGTAGCAGTATGCCCATGTTAACTAAAGGACGGCCTCTCCTTGGCGTTTTGCAAGAATTTTTCGACAAAGTGTCGAACGTCTAGTAGATTGATACTAAAACAATTGGATTATTCGCCCTCAATTTCTATGCGCGATAATTGACTGGAGATTCGCCCTCATCAACCATCACGTGATAGAAATCTCTAGTTCATAATCAAATTGTTTTTAATAGAAACTGAGAACAAGTACGAGTTGTTGACTTGATGCGAGCAAGGAGAACTTTCATCATGATAATCGAAAAAGAGAGGGAAAAAAAAAAAACTGAGACATTTCCCTTTCTGATGAATTAGTTCCCTGCCAGGCTACTTACTATCTACAACAGAAAAGATAGCCAATGGGAGGGGAGAACGACATGAAATGGAATGGCAGAACTCGATGGAAACGCGGAATATGTTTTAAATTACTTTTTTTCTGATATCAAGTGCACTTCAACATACCTTGTTGAACATGACTAGTTTCTCGTGCGTAATCGGTCTCAATCTTTCCCGGTGTTAACCTTCTTTTTATCTTATGGTTTTGGTTTATCTACCTCGCTAGTTTCTGACTCGTTATTTTAAGCTCTATACTCGTTTGACAGCAATTTTGTACTTCACAAAAGCCATAAATTATTAATAATAGCTTACGCGAACATTGAACTCAACCATACTTTCTCTCATGTGTTGCATTATGCTACGATAACACGCGTTCCACTTTGTCTTTTTAGCCAATATACAACGCACTGTGAAGGGTTGCAATTCACTCCTTTTTTGTTTGTTCATAGATGCATCCTCGTCTGATGAAGGTAGTAGTAATTTTACATCATTGGATAACAAATACAAGCGAACAACCTCCAACCCTAACGGCCAGACATCCTTTACACTTGCACTCAATGTTGGCAAGGCCAGGCTGGCAGTTTTTCCTGTGAGTGAGGTGAGACTGAAGGAAGCTGTTCATGAATGAACCTTTATCGAAGCAAAGAAAATCATGAAAAGTCACTTCGTTCCAGTCTCTAGCGCAACCATTGCTTTCCACAACCGTTCACTTTAGCCCGATACAAAAGCGCGGAATCTCTCTGATCAAAAAGGTTCAAACCGAGCCAATGATGTGACCCCCGGATCAGATCACCTTCAAATCCCAGCAAAGTCAAAGATTTTGACCATGTGGTCCATCATTTCCGTTCTACTCTGTGCGACTAACGCTCAGTAGGAGATATCGTACTTGGCTTGATTTCCAGCTTTTAAAATTACTTCTCTGCTTTCCGTCTTCTAAAAACAGTGCTTGCCAGCGTGGGTCAACATTATGTCAGTACCACTATTATCTACCTTACCACGAATATATACTGAAATCCCCCCGACCAAATCCCGTTTGGCCTTCAAGCTCAGTCAGTAGAGCAACGGTGATCTAATCCGAAGGTCGCGGGTTCGAATCCCATCGAGCTTGAGCAAAGAATTTTCTTTATTTCGTGTAGTCACTCATTTCCTTGCTAAGCCTATCTTAGCGCTGAGAAGGAAACACATGTGCTCCAGTTGATTTCTGGCACTTCATATTACTTTAGAGCTAATCTTACACCTCTCAGCTGCTAATGCCATTGGTAATATCAGCCCAGCGTTACATTCACAATTGCCGTACCCTTGATGGGTGTATCAGGCTCTAATGCAGTGGTTTTGCACTTGAACTATGGCAACTCCTACTGAAGATTCTGAGCCATAGTCAAGTTGGCGGATTCCTGGTGTAAACAAAGCTAACTTTAAATTGAGTCTTTAAAATATGGAACAAAATTGTCATTTATAATTTTTAAAGGAATGTAAAAAACCTGACTTGCGTTTCCATGTACTCGGCACGACAACTTATGTTCGACGACATTGTATTTCCCGCGCAAATCGACTTCGTCTGCGCACAATTGTTTATACAATAAGCGTGGGCAAGTGTACCTTTGGGGTTTTTAGCAGCTTCTCCCATAATCTCCGAGAAGAAATTCCTCAGGAAAAACAAGGCATCCTAGATCGGACAAACAAAAGGACAAGAAAAAGAAGAGTGATTCAACCACTGATCACATAATAAATCGTTAATCTGGCTTCTGAAATTGATATAATTGGCTTCGTCCAAAATCTTGCTACACATTGCAACAGGGTGGCCAAACCTAAGAAACATGTGACGCACAATAAAGCTGCAATATATATGTTGCGTCAGAATATCGCGGATCGCTTATTCAGTAACAGCTAATAAGACTGGCAACAAATAAAGAACTACTGCACCCAGACGTTTTCTCACTATATTATGATATCGGCGTCAGGTTATTTGATGAAGGAGGAGAAGAATAGTTCTACCCAGGTAGTAATAATGGGAAGATAACCCAGATCACACCGATAATGAGCTTGAGTATCTCAGCACCGATAGTCAACAGTTGAGGCCTCGGCATGACTGCTGCCCTTCCGAAACAATTTCTCATCTCTAGCATGATTTGTCGAGGGCCTAATCATAGTTTTGGCGGGATACGAGATGAAAGTAAAACTTGGGCGAGATTAGCGCGATGGAAGGAATTCTTAACTGTTTTAATGGCGGGATAAAAATAAGTCGGCGGGAGTGGGATTTGCTCATTTTAGCAGGCGGAATTCGAGATGGTTTCAAAATTGTGAATGGGATGCGGGATGAAAAAAAGAAAACGCTATGGAAAGGACGTCCAGCTGAAAACCGCGACTCTCACAAGGCGAGATCGGAATAAGCATTTCGAGTCCGTCAACAATAGTGGCGTGATGAGGGATGGACAAGGCCGATGTTGGATCCTAATTAGTTGATTCGAGACATTACCTGATCAACATTGAGCCTCAGTGGCTGAATGGAGACTCGCAGATTACACTCCTGTGCTGTGAGACCAGGATCAGGCCGAATATACAACATCTTGAGCAGGACCTAATGAAAGATTTTAATTAGTCGCAAAGCCTCTTCACTTCAATGTCCTTTTTAAAATTTGCCCGGCACTCAAATTAAGCAACTAGTCATGGAAAGACTGAACGGTATGCTACAAGGAAGTCTTGAGAAAGCGACAAATCGATGAGAAAAATGAATTTGTTGCCCTTCCCAGCTAAAAGTTATTCGCCAGTTTCACTAAAAAGGTAAACTTGGCTGACAGAAAATCTACTAAAAAAGCCTGTGCGGACTAGAATCTCCCTCATTTACTTGCCCGACGGGAAGATGCCAATTCCCAATTAAAACAAGATAATCTTTCTAGAATAAACTAAAACAACCTTGGGAGAAAATGGGCTGGTCAGGAGAAAGACTGATCCAGAACTGATGGTATTTACACCTTCTTTCCCCTCCCTATCCACCGCTCCTAACATACAACACTATACAGAGGGCACTTACCATGTTAGCATGGGACTGTTTTGGACAGGCTTCGGACGTGTATTGGTACAAGAACTTGTTTATCTGTGAATGTGCTAAGCGGTCCCTTATCTCTACATCCTGTACAAGCACCACCAGCCGCGACGCCTGCTCCGTGTGTTCTGGGTACTTCTCATACTGAAGACGAATCTGAAGAAAGCACGAAAAAATCAGAAACTATGGTTTTGATTCTCCAGCTTCTGGAACGATGTTGCTCGTGTATGAAGTTTACTTTCTCTAGCTTGTCAACGATCCGTGTTGAAGTCTGCACTGCCTTCCTGATGCTGCAATAAAATCCTCACATTCACGTCTCCTTTCCAGATATCACGCTAGACAACTTGAACATTATCAGGTAATTTTCAATCTAGCAAGATGCTTGTTGAGGACTGTCCTCTTAAACAGACTTTTAGATCATTTTCACGAAGAAACATATCGCAATTAAGAGCAAAATATCCAACGTTTTCCTTGTAAAGTTCAATCTTCCCCTTGCGACTAAGAGCATGCCTCCTACCTGCCGTTCTTTGGAATGTCACGCAACAATTCTCAACACATAACGGTGACAAACATCAGCTGCGAAAATTAAATGCTCCTCACCTTATTCAAGTGAAACTCCATCAGTACATGGTTATTCCTGTCAGGTCCTCCGCTATGTTTTTTAACGCTGTTAGTTGCTGTTGCAGTGTTTTTACCGAACAGTACAGTGGGCCTTTTAACAAACGAATTCTCAACTGGCTTGCCTTTTTCATCCAGTGCAAAGCTTATTCTGCCAAACAGAAGAAAAGTGATCATTACTTTCGTTCACGGAGAGACTTCATTTC
>JAHPZR010022941.1:0-19010 GCA_019787425.1 Platygyra sinensis | reverse complement strand
TTTGAATTTAAAGATGCTTATTTCAACAGCAGTACTTTTACTATTACTAATAGTGATGAGATCATTGAAGCTTTAGATCGTGCTACCCAATTCATTTCAAATAAAATAGCTGTTTGGATATCAGAAGGTTCTGGTTGGACTGTTGATGAGATTTTACATCACTACATTAATATTACAAAGTATCTGCCTTTAAGAGGTAATTCATACATTCCTCTACCAAAAAAGCTACAAAATTCAAATAAAGGTTTAATCAATCTCCGGAACGACGATGATAAGTGTTTCTTATGGTGTCATGTCAGCCATCTAAATCCCCAAAATAAAGATCCCCAAAGAATCAAACTTACAGATAAAGAATTCTCTAAAAAATTAGATTACAGTGGCATTACTTTTCCAGTCACTATTAAACAAATAGATAGAATAGAGGATCAAAATAAAATCAATATTAGTGTATTTGGTTATGAGGAGTCATTCTATCCTATTAGAATTTCTCGAAAAAACTATGATGACCATGTGGACTTACTATATATTAGCAAAAAAGAAAAAGATAAAACTATTAAGGAGGAGGCAAAAGAGGAGGCAAAGCCTTCGTCACAAAAGACCATTAAAGAGCACTATGTCTATATCAAAGATTTTAATAAACTAATGTATTTATCTACTAAAATGAAGTGTAAAAAATATTTTTGTAAGTATTGTCTCCAATTCTCTCGTCCTGAAGATGCTTTAGCAGAGCATGTAAAAGATTGTATCCTTATTAATGGTGTTCAGGCTATCCAATTACCAAAAGTCTATGTTGATAAAGATGGAAAAGAACACATCCCCAAAGTCTATTTTAAAAATTATCATAAACAATTACCAGTTCCTTTTGTTATTTACGCAGATTTTGAATCTCTAACTGAAAAGATAAGTACTTGTCAACCTTCAGATGAGAAATCATACACAGAAAAATATCAGAGACCCACTGCTTGCAGTTTTGGTTATAAAGTTGTTTGTCATTATGATAAGAAGTATTCCAAAGATATAGTAATTTACAGAGGACCTAATGCAGCATCTAAATTTTTAGATTGCATGTTATTAGAAGTACAAAAATGTCAGAAAGTAATGAGAGAAAACTTTAACAAACCATTACAGTTGACGGAGTCTGAAGAAGAAAAGTTTCAAAAAGCTACTCAGTGTCATATTTGTGAGAGAAAATATGCAAAAGATAGCAATCCAGTTAGAGATCATTGCCATGTTACCGGCAAATATCGAGGCTCTGCTCATGCAAGTTGCAATTTAACATTACGAATATCAGCAGAAAGGATCAAAATACCTGTTATCTTTCACAATCTGAAAGGTTATGATAGCCATTTAATAATGCAAGAAATTGGACAAGTAATTACACGTGAAAATGCAAAAATAGACAGTGAAAACAAAAAAATAACTGAAAGAAAAAATAAAGATAGTCAGCAAGGCAAAACCAATGATAAAAAGTTTATTCCATATTTAGGAATTGGCGTCATTCCATGTAATACAGAAAAATATATGTCTTTTAGTCTTGGTAAACACCTTCAGTTTTTAGATAGTTTTCAGTTTATGAGTTGTAGCCTCGATAAATTAGCTAGTAATCTTCCAAAAGATGGATTCACTGAGATGGAATGGCCCTCAAAATCATGTCTTCTAAAAGAAAAAGGTGTTTATCCTTATGATTACATGGATAGCTTCCAAAAATTTAATGATACTCAATTACCGAGTAGAGAATATTTTTACAGTCAATTAACCGATGAAGATATCAGCTGATGATTATATTCATGCTCAAAAAGTTTGGAATACATTCAACATAAAAAATATGGGCGAATACCATGATTTGTATTTAAAAAGAAATGTTAATTTGTTAGCTGATGTTTTTGAAAATTTTAGAAATACTTGTCTGTCTTATTATAAACTTGATCCATGCCATTATTTCACAAGTCCCGGATTAGCTTGGGATGCAATGCTTAAAATGACAAAAATCTATTTAGATTTAATTACTGATATTGATCAGCAGCTTTTTATAGAAAAAGGTATGAGAGGTGGTATCTCTTATATTGCTCACCGACATGCTAAAGCTAATAATAAGTATATGAAAGATTATGATCCTCAAAAACAGTCTAGTTATATTATGTATTTAGATGCTAATAGTCTTTATGGTTGGGCTATGTCAAAGCCATTACCCTATGGCGATTTTAAATGGATTGATAATGTCGATTCTATTTTACCAAAAGAATATGGTATTGGAAGAATTTATGAAGTTGATTTAGAGTATCCTAAAGAATTACATGATTTACACAATGACTACCCGTGTGCAGCAGAAAAGCTAAACGTTACTGATGATATGCTTTCTGATTATTGTAAAGAGATTAAAGAAAAATTCAAAATTAGCGGGAGCGGGAGCAATAATGGTAAAGTCTGCAAGTTAATACCTACACTCAATACAAAAGAAAAATATGAACTTCATGAAGCAAATTTAGAGCAATATTTAAGTCTAGGTTTAAAATTAAAGAAAGTGCATCGAGTTCTACAATTCCGTGAAAGACCTTGGTTAAAGCAATATATTGATTTTAATACAGATATGAGAAAAGAAGCAAAAAATGAATTTGAAAAAGACTTCTTTAAATTAATGAATAATAGTGTCTTCGGTAAGACTATGGAGAATCTCCGAAAACGCTGCAACGTAAAATTAGTAACAGATGAAGATAATTTACTAAAATTAAGTAGTAAACCGACATTTGTTTCATCTAAAATATTTAATGAGAACTTAGTTGCTGTCAATAGTAAATTAGAAAGGTTAAAACTTGATAAACCATCATATGTTGGTATGTGCATTTTGGATTTGAGTAAAGTGTTAATGTACGACTTTCATTACAATTTCATTAAAAAGAAATACGGTGATAAGAGCAAGTTATTATTCACTGATACAGATTCATTATGCTATCATATCCAAGCAGACGATGTTTATCAAGATTTATATCAATCTAAAGAACTATTTGACAATAGTGATTACGAGAAATCTTCTAAGTTCTTTTTCGATAATAATAAAAAAGTAATTGGTAAATTTAAAGATGAAGCCGCTGGCAGGCCTATTATTAGTTTTGTTGGTTTAAAAAGCAAAATGTATTCTTATTTGACTGAACTGGCACAAGGCAAAACAAAAAACAATAAAACAGCTAAAGGCGTTAATAAGAATGTTATAAGCAGAGATCTCGATCATTCAAATTATGAAGATACTTTATTCGAAAATATTAAGATGAGGCATAAACAGAAAAGCATTCGATCAGAGTATCATCAGATATCTAGTTACCAAACCAATAAAACCAGCTTATCTTGTTATGATGATAAAAGATATATTTTAGATGATAAAATAACTAGTTACGCTTATGGACATTGGCGAGCAAGAGAGAGCAAAGCCAAAAAAATTTGATAATACCTTATAGATTAAAGATGCCTCGTGGTAATGTCAGAAGATATTCAAAAGAAAAAGAAGTCGGAAGACAGTGTGCACAAAGATTGTTACCTAAATATAACAGTCCAACTCATTTACGTTTAAAACTAAAAGTAGCTGCAAAAAATGCTGAAGACCTTATCGCAAAAGATGTAGAAACTGAAAATGATTTAACTGAAATAAATCATAAAAGCTATTCTTTTTTACCAAGATATCGTAAAGAAAGAAAATTAATAGATTATTTATAAATTTCAGCGTAAATGGATAAATTGATAGACAATTTTTCTGTTTACGCTAATTTTTAAACCTTTTCACTTGGCTATCTTTAAACCTTTTCACATGGCTATTTTTTAACCTTTTCACATGGCTATTTTTTAAACCATTTCACAAGGCTATTTTTTAACCTTTTCACTTGGCTATTTTTTAAACCTTTTTAATGCAAAAGCTGTGAAAATTGATAGACAATTTTTTACACCTTTTTTCCCCCCTGAGATTAGTCTGCGCTCGTACCCCTCACATCTATACTACTCAACGCGATCTTAGTTTTGTGTCACGCACCGCCATAACTCCGAAATTCAAAATGCACTGGTTTCCAAACGAAGGATGCTATGGAGCTGGAAAGTTGTAAACGGATATCAATTTAGTACATCTTATGCCTGATGAGGATAAAACCTTTAATGACTCTTTAGCTTTGGATTTGAGAATTTGATGACTTCACGTTCGCACACTCTATAGCACTTTCACAAAGAAAACGCCCTACGCCACGAAGTAGCATTTTCACTTCACACGCCTCTGCAAATTTAAACCCCTCGGCTACGCCTGCTTACCATAAATCTTTAACGATTGTTTAGATATCAAGGCAATTTTGAACTACCACTCTGGGTAATGCCTGCTCTTGAGCTGTACTATTTTGAGCAAAGCGTGCTCCAACTCCAAAATTGATAGCAGTGAAGATAGTGAAGTTGATTATCGCTTGAAAAAATAAAACATTTTACTGGCCTTGTGAAGTATGCAAAGTGAGTGGAGGTTTTTCTTCCCGAGTAGTGCAAGACGCTCCCCTGGGAAACGCCCAATAAGAGCGCGATGCATGTCATTAAAAAGCGCTGTCGACCAATCAGAAGCCTGGATTTGACCTACGTCATCAGCAAGATGGTGGACAAAGGTGGCGCGCATGAAATGAATGTGACAAAAACAACAACAGAAGTAAAAGAAGTATATTTTTCAAAAAATCCTGATTTTACAAGCAGGATATGTGTCAGGCCTTAGTGACCCGCGCCAGAAAATATTTTTTCACAGGCATGAGTTAGTGAGTGCGTTTTACGTGGGGGACGAGGGACAAAAAGTAACCAATGTACTATGACCTATTTACAAAAATGACTTCACATGGTTTATTCGCTCCATGGCTTGGTCTTCATTGTTCACTAAGAACACGGGATCGAATTTGAGGGTTTCGTCATTGCCGTGCCACACGCTACCATGGTCACTCGCTACCGAGTCTCCATTTTTCTCCTTTGAGAGGGCGAACCACTTTCACATGTTTGGAATGTTTGATTTGATGTAATGGTTGACAACAGCATGGACGCATCTGCTCACACACGTCACAACTGTACGCCATTTTTTTCTAACAAAAAAGTGTTCAAGAACACAAAAGATCAAATAAGTCTCTATAACTTTGGTGGAGACTTTCTCCGATGGAATGAAAAAAGTTCGATCATAAAACACGTGACCACATTAAATCTCTGATCTTGACGTAACATATCAAACACCCCTTTCCAAACACCGAGAAGAGAGTTGAAAATACAAAGCCTAGCGGAGAATTTTTGACGAATTCACTACTTGCACAATACCATAATGCACCTCTTTAACCCCCCCAAAATTGTGCATACTCATTGTTTGCAATTTCTCCTGGGACATGTCCCAAGAGTAATCTGAAACAATGCCTATGCAAATTTTTGGGGGCTAAAAGAGGTGTATTATGGGATTTGTGCAAGTAGAGAATTTTAAAAACGTGTTTGAAATGTGGTCTAACACGTATTTTGTGATGATATATCTGCGGAAATTCTTAATCGAAACTGAAACTAAGGCGAAAAGGGCAAAAAGAATACCTGATCGCAGTTAGCCGAGAGTGATTGACCTTTCTTTCCAACTTTTCACGCGTTTTGACCCCATTATCAACAGTAGCTGTTATTTCAGTTATCAGCAGCTTGACTGACATACAAACGAGGCGAATGGGTCAATTCTGCATTGTATTGACCCTTTCGCCTCATCCAAAGTCGCAAGCTCGACCTAAAAATTGCGGCTTTTTTCGCGCCTAGAAACTCACTGTTTTAGCTATACTAACCAGGCGATATGGAACAAAGAAAAGATCAATAGATCATTGTTTTGTTTTAATTCTTAATTTACAGCTTAACATAAATAAACAAAATCAATGACTGCGAATCCGAAGCTAAAACAACAAACTGAACGTGTTTCAGTTTAAAGCGCAGATTTTACTTTCACTTCTGGGTCAATTCAATATCGACATAAAGTTTTACTTACAGCCAATTATTTATACTCTGCGTTCAGGGAGTTAACCATTAAAAACCCTGCGGAATCAAAACAAGGGACATCTGAGACTACCGAAGTTCTCCGATGGGCGTTGACGATGAAACTCGCCGGCTGCGCCTGTCTTAGCTATGAACGCAGTAAAAAGTTCTTCGTTTTTAAAACTAGCGCATCCCAACTAACGATTGAAAGAAGGTTTTCTCAATAAGTTGGTATCACAGAAACTTTGTTTGGAAACTCCACGAGTATCGTGTCATATTTGTAAAGATATAAACAAACACAACCCAAAACAAACGAGAGACTGCAACGATGAATATTTGATGCACACCAGAGTGTCTGGTTGCCTTCGCAAGAATCGTCGTGACCGTGAATTAAATAGGATTAAAAAGCCAAAAAAGGATTACGATACCATCACGACACAAAAAAAAAGAACTAAAGGGAGCCAAAAAAACTAAGGAACACAAAGATAAGACTGAAAACGCACATGGCCTACACTCATTTGTAATTTTTTTTAACCTTGAAAATGGATGGATATTGTGCAAGACTGTTGCCTAACAAATATTTCAAGGAGCCCAGAATGGCAAAAGCCAAAAAGTTAGGAGCCCAACAGGTAATGTTTTGGGAGCTGCTGCAAAAATTTAGACGCCCAAAGGACTTTCTTGGGTGCCCCAGGCTGCTGGGCTCCTGTTAGGCAGCAGCCTTGTTGTGAGAAGAAATAAGATGAAGATTAACCGTAAGAACAAACTCAATATGAACACAGGATAGCTTATGGAAGACTGTTTATTTAGCAAACGATATTCTTCACTCTAAACATTCCAAATAAATAACTAGCAATGATGAATGCCACCATTACATTTTAAATTTTACAGAATTAAATGCATTTAACAACCCATATCTGGTGTGCCATCATTACTAACATTGAAATTCTGATTAATCTCTTACTAACCGAGCGCGAGGGCCGTACTAGGGAATATTGGCCCGAGGTCATGACAGTACGGACCTCGCTGGGCTTGGTCCTTACAAAAACGACGGAGGGCCAAATATCCCCAGTGCGGCTCGAGCAAGCTATGTTAGGAAGTAGTTATTTTATTATATGATAAGCTCCGTGAGCGGGTAAGAAGAACCAAATTCTGCGCTGTGATTGGCAACCCGAGCGCTCGGGACTACCCGCCGTATCCCGCAAGAAACATTTCCCCAAAAGCCATATAAAAAAATCATTAGTTGACCAAGACTGTTCGGTCAAGATGGCTGAATATTGGCCTTGTTCTATTTTTTGCGAGGTTATGGACCTCGACTCCGCCTCAGTCCGTAAACACGCAAAAAAGAACTTGGCTAATATCCAGCCATCTTGACCTCACACTTGGTCAATAACCCATACTTATTATATGGCTAGCTCCGTGAGCGGGCAAGATGAACCAAATCGCGCGCTGTGATTGGCTACCCGAGCGGGCAAGATGGACCCATCTTGCCTGCTCGGGACTACCCGCTGCATCCCGAAAGCAAAATTTCACCAAAAGCCATATAATAAATCCTTTATTGAACAAGTTTGTTCGGTCAAGATGGCTTGGTATTGGCCTCGTTCTTTTTTTGCGAGTTTATGGACCTCGACTTCGTCTCGGTCCATAAACACGCAAAAAAAGAACTTGGCCAATATCCAGCCATCTTGACCTCACACTTGGTCAATAACCCATACATATGGTACTCGGGCAATGCTTTGGAAAATAAAAATACACAGCTTACGACTGTTTCCATGGAAACGGTTCGTATGGCGAAATCCCGACCAAGAAAGAACCAATCAGAACGCTCGGATTTGCTTCAATCTTACCTTGCCATATAATAATTATTTACCTTGTCATATTATCGCCATGTTAAATAATAATTTTTTGTGTTGCTAACGACTCCCAAGAAGGGGGACGAACGAATTCATGGAGTTATCGTAGAAGGAAATAAAACGTCAACTAGAATACCAACTCATTATCAACTCTGCTTACATTCGGAGGTCACTCCATTGAGCACGAATGTATGAAAAGCTCATAGCAAATCATCAAAAACGGGTGTATATGTAGCCTGCAAACAGGCTCTCCGTATGAGTTACCGTAGACCCAAACCGAGATTTGCTTTTCGAACTGCGCGCGGGCGGTCGAGAGAGGGAGAGCCTGCAATGGTCCTTGTACGATTTGAGTTCAGCCTCCTTTCCGCTTGACTGACCTGTCAACTTGTCAAATTGAAATGAACCAATCACAAGACAGCTGTCAAAAAATGAAACTTTTGATACACGTTCACTTGTGTACATGTAAGTACAGTGAAGTTGTTATGAATCCAGAAACTCCGAAAAAATCATTCCGGCGAAAAGCTGGAAGAAAACCGCAAAGCGTCAAATCGGTTGACGAATTTTGCAGAATTTGCAAGTGCTCTTTGAAGACAAAATATGGCTCTCTAGGATCTTTTGTGAACGTTTTCAAACCTTGTACCAGAGAGGGATTTCATAATATAGTTCTCGCATCTTCGTGCTTTCAAGCTGGTATCACTTTCGACGAGAACACTGTTCTTTCCTCAAGAATCTGCCCTGCATGCTTCAGAAAAGCCTGTACGTACTGCAAGCTTTTCGATTTTTTAGCCACTGAGATAAATAAACCGAGGCAAGAAGAAACTGTGGAAACTATCGTCACCAAGCGGGCCGTGATATCATCGCCGGGAAGAAGCCCTTCCCGTAAATCAAGAAAGGAAGACGATCAAAGATCATTAGAAATTCCCTCGGCTAGAGAGCGACCTCCAGCTTCTCGTCGTCGTCTTCTTGTGCAGACCGTTGACGACGACCAGCTCGGCAAGGAAAACAGTCAACCTTGTTTGCAGAGCGGAGCGGAATCATCCAATTCTAATTTCCTGGCACATCTCAATATAGACGATCTTCCGGACAACACCACAAGCGTGAAAGTCTTAATTCTGTCGCCGAATGGGAATGTGACGATAAGAACACCCAACGATAAAGCTACAACCTGCCTTATAAAGAATCTGGCACTTAAGAGGTGGAAAGCAGCCGCAAATGCTTTTATTGTGCACGAAGCTATGCGCGAGGATCTGCTGATCGCACTAAATAGGGCTGTAAACAAAGAGTTTAAAGATTATTGCAAGTCCGACACTATTTTGAAAGGTAGAGACGTTGACGAGCTTGCAGCGTTCTCGAACAAACATGTTGTGAAGGAAACTGAAGTGAATTTGCCGCTATGGAACGCCTGCATTCGCGGTTCATGTGAAACTGACGTGGAAGATGATAAAGACTCAACAAATACCATTGCCCTGGCCACTGCAACTGCAGCGCGCCATCACGTACGAGATTTGTCAGCATTTCACTATAGAATATCTACGGTGTTATGCCATGGGGGAATTTCTTTTGAAGGAGCAGTTCAGCTGAACAAGCTTGGAATATGCATGTCACCCCAACAGATGGTTCTCCTTCAGAGAGCCATGGGCAAGGATCACGATGCGAAAATTCTCATGTGGAGGAAACGAGTTGAGGAAAACGAGTCTGCCTGTTTACTTCTCCAAGAGGTGACAGCCAAACAGTTCCCATCATTAGGAGATGATGATATGGATGTAGTGCACACTGCAGATTTGCAGCCAAATTCCATTCACCACTACCGCTTTTACAGCGAAAAGGTGATGGAAGTATGTTTGTCGGAGATTTCCTCTATACAAGGCAGGATGGGCGAGGAACTGCCTACAGAGGATGTCATCAGTGAAGTGCTGTTGGCACTCAAACAGAAAGAAATAAACTATTATTAATCAACCAATAGTGAACTTTAGATATTTCTCAGTGTAATTATAGAAAAGATAAACACAATCAATTTAGGCAGTGCCTCTTTTTCCAGTTCAGTATGACAGGGGTTAAAGTTTAGGGGACACGAAGAGCCCTTGTTTTTGTAGGTTAGCTGAATAGGCCCAGCGCACTATCACTATATTAGTCATTCAAGGCTAAAAAGGATTTCACTGGTAATCCATTATTTTTCCAGGATTGTGGGTGACAACATTGATTTTGAAATACACGCCGGGATGCAAAGTAAAGATCACAGCAACCAGTCTGTCCACTGGACCCATCAATATGCAGTGAAAGACCGTGTGATTGACAGGATGCTTGAAACAAGACATCGTCAGAAAGCAGTGTGTGACATTCAGCTACAGTAGCAGAGTTACTTCCAGATGAAAATACATGTGCAAGATTGCAAAAACGATGGGCTGTCCTTGTCAGCAGAGTGGTCACTTCCTACCTTACGGAATTCAAGTTTCTGCAGAGGGAGGTTGTAAGGCATATCCCACACCAATACTCTCATCAGATGTCTCAGAAGTCTGATATAGTATGTATCATTGAAAACAAATTATTGTTCTGAATTAAGATCTTAGGATCTTCATTCACAACATGAGCCAGCATGAATAGGACGGGAAAAACAAATGCCTCCAAAGGAATTGACAAGAAGTACAAGGAGTACAAGGAGTTCCATGAGAGGGAAACTGAGGCTCACATATGCGCTGCATTTATGGAGATGGCTGGCATGGAAACTATGCATTGTAAGTCATCTTTGATCTCACTAGATACCATCAGAAGCACTTACTCTTTCCATAGGTCATAAGTAGACAATCCAGGTTAGCTTAACCTGTAATGGACTATAATAAAATTAAAAAAATAAAATTATGTTCTTATTCTATTCCAGCAAGGCCAGCATTTATACTTCCTGATGACAATGTCTCAAAAGATACTAAGTCACGATGGCTGTTGGACATCTGTGAGAACTTAGTTCATAAACACCTGTTTGGGACTGGAGAGATTGATGCCCTTGTTCAGAAGACAGACAATCTGCAGGGTGCATTGGATGGATCATTTCCATGTCGTCAAGAGGGTTGCGACAAGGTCTATGTGCAACACTCTAGGAGAGTTAAGTGAGTGAATGCATAAAAAAAACCAGTACTCTATATATCTTCCCTTTAAATTGCCCCAAAAGAATTTACAGAAAAGAAATCAGTGCTTACATGTACTAAGGTATTATATTGAGTTCTATTCTCATGTGCAGGAGGGCAGGTTTGGTCAGTGTTGGAGAACATAAAAGTTAGTTTTGAAAGCATGTTCACAAGTACTGATTACTGTGCTTTTAATGTTGAAGGCATGAAATAGATTTCCATTCCACCAGATTCAATCAGATTGTTGAAGGAGACCAAGACGAGTTTGGCTATTACATTTGCAATGCTGGATGCGGTTATGTCTATAGCACCAAGGCAACCAGGAACCGGTAAGTTAATGTGATATATTTTGGCATGGCACTGGCATTGGGATAATGATAACAACAAAAATAAAAAATAATAATAAAAATTACTATAACAATAATAATAATAATAATAATAATAATAATAATAATAATAATAATAATAATAATAGTAATAGTAATAATAATAATAATAATAATAATAATAACGATGACGATGATAATAATGATAATAATAATAAAGTGCAATGCTATATTATAGACACTTGCACTGGTATGAAAACACTAAAACTTAGCCCTTTTTAATGATTTGGCCAGGCACCTTCAAGACAATCATAGTAACTACACTGCTGTTGAAACCAGTGATCTCCAAGAAGAAGAATGTGGTTCAACCAAACCAGATTTAAGTTTAACTACCATCAGAACAAACTTGTATGTGGGTTATTACTGTTTGACTTCAATGATGCAGTCAGAGAAGGGATGAGAACGCCTCTTGGATCTCAAGTTTTGACACATGTATAAGTCGAGGGTGAATTCTCAGACTAATTTATAGGTCTTGAAAGGTTGACTAATATATGGGAAAAAAAAGGTAAAGAAAGAAAAAGTTCATGATTAAACCTGATGTCATTTAGCCCCGTAATAGTAGGCCGTTTTTTCACTGTGGTGATGATGTTGTGCCTGCTTTGGACACCAAAGAGCTTTAGCCACATCAATATAAATAAACAATAGTCTCCATTTGGCGCGAAAATATGCTTGGATATTTGTCCGCGGACATTATTTGTTCCGAGAAGCGAACAGTTTTCTGAGAGCGTAGCTCGAGGAAAACTGTGAGCTTCGAGGAACAGATAATGTCCAAGGACAAATATCCAAGCATATTTTCGCCCCAAATGGAGACTATCGTGTTTATTATCCTTCAAATCTTTTACGCGATGCGTGCAGTTTTGAAAATTGGGGTATATTCTTGGATATCCCCCAGTTTTAGCAGTGGGATATTCGGTCACGTGACGCATTTAGACCAATTGCGCATGAGCGAAAAGATTTGATGGATTATAAGGGTAGACATTTCTAGTTGCTGTTGGCATTATTTGGTGTGAACTTTGATGTGGATAAAGACTTTGTTAAGTCTGGATATGGCATTTCCCACTAGAAAAAGTTCAAGTACATCCAGGATATTCGGCTGTATGCGAGCAAAATATGGCTACGAGAACAGTGAAAAACATGAGGTCAAGGGGTTTTGATTTACTTGCCCTGCCGGCTTTTCTCTCTTCTGTTATTCCTTCTCTTTTATAAGGGAGGAGCGCCAGGATTTTCTCCCAAAAGCTCTTCACTTTTTGTAGCTTTGCACATGATCCATGCTTTATTGAAATAACAATAACAATAACAATAACAATAATAATAATAATAATAATAATAATAATAATAATAATAAGAAGAAGAAGAAGAAGAAGAAGAAGAAGAAGAAGAAGAACTTTATTCATAGGTTAAAAAAAGACTATTTACAGATTCAAGAATATGAAATATTCTATAATATTTAATAATAATAATAATAATAATAATAATAATAATAATAATAATAATAATAATAATAATAATAATAATAATAATAATAATAATAATAATAATAATAATAAAACAGAAGAAAGAACATTTGACCAGCAAATGGTGCAAAATGGTCACATGTTCCAAACCTCATAAAGGTATGTGTACACGTATAAAAGCATTATAAAAATGGTGTAATTTAAAAATACAGACCAGGCACTGAAAAATATCCTTGGTAAGAGTTCCATCTGTGCTCCTAGCAAACTACAAGCAGGAAGGACAACCAAATGAGACATCAGTAATGCCCAGCAAAATGTCTCTTCACTCTGTCTGTAACAAAAAAAAATAAAAATAAAAAAATTAATTTAGCTCAGTGAGGATGGTGAATTGAACATACATTTCATTTTCTGTTTTACATGTACTACTTCCAGAATTACTCAAATTACACAAGAGTAATTGAGACTACTTCAACTCTGATCTTGAATCAAACATGCATGTATCAATTTTTTCTTTGACACTCAGTTCACTGTTAGTCAAAATATTATTAGTGCACACTCACTGCACATGATCTACATGAGACAGTTCAAGCTTTGTATACCACTGTGACAAAACATTAGAGACAAAAACAGAATTAGCACATTAGTCAGTATCAAAGGTTGCCTCTGGCATTTTATAGTCACAGCGGTTTTCAATTGAGTGTTGTCAAACCAACACCAAAAGAACCACTCTTTGCCACTCACAATTGACAAAAGACACAAACAACACAGGGCTTGAGCCACTCAAAACGCAACGACATAAAACACATATATTTTAGCTGACTGGAAGCATGGGAAAATGCATGTGAGCAAGTCAAGGTTGGTTTTGTATTTTCTTCTGATTGTTTGAGAAAGTGGAGCAAGTTTTTGATGCTGGTGATCTAGCAGAGTAACACACAACCAATCACTTTTCAACCGTCGAATGAAAACCACTCTCTATACAGCAATTGAATGGAATTTAGGGAGTAATCAGACAAGTAAATTCAAAATCGGACAGGTGCACAGCAGGAGACTGATTTAATTAATTGAAAAGGCCACACGCAAAGTGTGCAGAGGACTAGATGATAAGGTACACTGTAATACAACATGTATCTGACCCTAATGCCCAGGTGTTAAAGAGTATAATACTCCTGATATGTCATATTGATTACATAACATTAATCTAGAGACATACTCCAAGATGGAAGCTCCAAACAATATAGCGATAAGATGGAATACGGCTGCTGATCCAAATACCAGTAGAATCAGTTTGATAACATGCCATGTCTGTCAAAAATAAGATATACATTTCTATTATATATGAGTGGTGTACCAAAATTAACAACAGTCGATGATTTCCTGCAAAAACGTTCAAATGATGTGTTGAACTCACTACAATAATGATACAGTATGTACATGATTGTATTTTTATTTTACGTTTTATTTTATCTAGAGTCCAAAACCCTTAACACCTGTTATAGCTGAATATGTTTCATGGCCCCTTGATGCTATGAGCAAATTTCTCTGTTGTTGGCACAATTCACCCGAAAAGTAACACTTTGTTAGGGAAATAAAGATCAAGATTCAGACAAATTGGATCTTAATATTACAGCCTGGTCAACAACTGCATTCTTGAATAAGAATTTAAAACTGCAGAGTATGTGTATAACAGACATAAGCAAGATTCTTGTTTGTACATTTTCATATGATCTACAATCATCATGCTGTGCATGGAGTCAAGGTCCATGAACAAGTGAAAAAAGAATGAGGCCAATATCCAATCAACTGAACAAGCTTGGTCTTAAGGATTTAAATTATACATGGAAAAAGAGCACTAACTTCTTGCAGAACACAGAAGGTGGCCCTGGGTGGGCAAGATACAACCATCAGGGTCACTTGGTTAGCCAATCCCAGCACATGATTTGGTTTGTCTTAAAATGACCAATCATGGATTGAGCTAGCCATGTTACAGAGGATGTTACACACATGTAGTCGCTTAGAGATGCCAAATTTCTCTTGGAGTCAGTAAGGGGAACAAGTAAAATATTTTTCAACAAGAAAAGGGACAGTGTGTATCTCTAAATGGCTATGTGACGTTCTATTTACTATACAAACACCAATGTAGCACCAAACCATTTCACTAAGGCTGTGAACGGTGAAATTTATTACATAACCATACTTTAGCAACATTGATCGTTTCTCGCGTGCATGAAGATAATATGTTTCTAATTTTCATGTCTCAGGAAGATGTTATGTTTTAGTTTCAGTTTCAGCTGACTTTATTTATTTGCCATAGCAAAGATATCGGTGACGTCACCTATTGTTATTAATATGCCAACCAGATAACTATTGGCTTGTAAAACAAAGAGTTCTTTTGTTTAACGTTTTCAACATTAAAATAACAAAAACAATGTTTGTCAACAAATATCTTTGCTATAAGAAGTACAAGAGAGAGGAAAAAAAGAGAAAAAAATCTAACTATTTTGACTCTCATGGCGAGGAAGCTCAACTGATGTTTCATTAGTGCAGTGTCATATAATAAAGATTAATGATGCACACTAACTACACAGTTGTAAAGTGTCACGAAATTTTCCGAACACACTTCTGTCCCGCTTGCATATTATTCATCCACGAGTAGCTTTTCTAGACCTCAACTCCTGTTTTTCATCTGGATGCCGACTCTACTCTCCACAGAAAAAAAAAAACACTGACTCGCATCTTCTATTAATATTTGCAGCTATTTGGTTGGAAAATGGATTATCCTTACCAATATGATCATACATGTAAGCTCACAAGCTCGCACCATTTACCAATATTTTTTTCCATATCATCTGTAAATAATGCTATGAAACTACCATAACTAAAAAAAGAAAGAACGAATCGTAACGTACCGTCAGTTTGATCCGCGATTTAATCCGAATGAGAGTGAAACATAACACAGAGAACACCATACAAAACATCCTGAGCGACAATGCCGTGCGTGTCACCAACGATGTGGATGGTGAAGCATAGTTTGAAACAGCAACAGCCGTCCAAGCTGCCAAAATCTGCACTAAACTGATGGTACAATAGTCTTTCGAGGTATAAAAGTGTAAAAAGCCAGGTATGGCCGCCATATTGTCATGAGGCCAGGCCAGCTTAACAAGCCTTTGGGTCCTGGGGCGAGACTCATATCCAGGTCTCTTTTTCATTACAGTGCGTTGTACTTTTTGCCCAGCGTTGCGTGGTGGACCTGTCTACCAGGGGTGCTTTCCATATGCCAAAGATTCCGGAAATTTTGGTCAGAATTCAAATGGAAAGGTTCATTTCGGTTTCCTCTGACCGGAATATTCGGGATCACCTCTGGACGTGGTCCACATATTTCGGTCGGAATATTCCGACCGAAATTTAACAAACCGGTTCTTTACCCTAATTAGGGAATTTGGTAAAAGAATTTAAAACGACAACAGCCATTTCTATGAGTTGGCCCGATTTAATCGGAAAATGTATTCCTCAGGTATATTCCCAATGATCTCTGACCGGTCAGTTTGGAATAATGAAAAGCATCCCAGTTGCCTAATACCTTTCGTCTGGTCGAATGTGTTGTTGTTTCTTCCAATGAAAATGCGATGACGTCAGAACTGGAAGAAAGGCTAAGGCTCGTCACGTGCTGTTACGGGCGGCACAGGAGTCAATGGATTAAGGGATTGTTTGTTTTGTTTGCAGATATGGGCCACCGTAAAATTGGGCGTTTTTGACTAAATGGTAAATGGACGAACCGAACGGATTATTGCTTACCAGTGTACCAAACAGTCTTTGTGTAAATGGTAATCAAGCTAGGGTAAACCATTACATGTAAATTCCAAAAGTAAACTTAATTTCTCGTTACAATACCAACAAGCAGGACGACGGCGAGAATAAATAAGTTCATTAACAAAAAGATGTCTTGATGTATAACCGAATTCTCAAAACTAAAGTTAAAAGATCCGTACTTTCAGTAAAAAGAATTAACGTTTTGATCTTAAGACTGAAAGGCAAAAGATGCAACACGCGTACAAACAAACTGGAAATTGAATAATTTATTAAATTCTCAATGACAAAATTACGATTTCTTCCACGCTAACCGTAGAAGTACGCGCCATAATAAAGCATTTTACAATTTTTCTTCTGCTACACTGATAATAAAACATTCTCACTCATTCTCCCCTACGTGGTCTTTCTTCATGTACATATTTAAAATATTCTTACAATTAAAAAAACAAAGAAATGTACAATTTCTTTACACGGAGGTATCAGCGGCCACATTGACTTCCTTAGTATTTGTATTGCTACATCTCGATCTAGTAAAAGCTGGAAAAAGAGAAATAAATAATTCAGCAGCGAAGCCTCTACGCACACTGTATACACCCTATTTGGCCGTTTTTATACCGACTCTACTATCTACATCAGCTGCACAATGGCAAAGTCTGATACAGAAATGCACTTATACACCCCAATATAAAGCAATTTCCAAAAAAAGCAAAAATTCAATAAAAACACTAACTAATCGCGGCTTGTTCATATCGTGCTCGCTCGTTCAGTTTTTGCATTCTTCCGTGGACTTAAGACCAAAAAAGGACAGGCTGTGTAGATTTGAATCAGAATGCGCCCACGGTTGAGTTAGAAAAGTTGTTTCGCAAAACATGTGTCACTACGACTTCATGTTGGGTCACCTCGCCGCTCTTACAAGGTCTCACCTGATTGGAGACCACCCTTGAGGTTTAACAAAAGAACAACAGAAACAATGGACCCTAGCCCTAAAACAAAAGGGCTGCGACTCTATCCTCGCTAATGAAATTTAGAGCTTGTAGGAGCTGCGAGGCTACCCTTCTTGTTAGTATCACAGGTTGCTTAAAATGTCAACAATAACTACTACAACGCTGTGATCATTGGAATATTTTTGCGAAGAATCCTTGGGAAGTACGAATTTTAGGGAATTTCAATTTTGCAAAGGAATTTGAGGAATTTAAAAACGTCTAAAACCGACTTTCAAAGTTAATTTCAATCTGAAATACTACATATCTAGAAGACTACTATCTTAAACGTATGTTACCCGCGGTCGTCCCGATATACAACTAAATGTTTCCCCGCGCCTTTAAATAACAGGTGCATTCTGTTCGATCAACGATTCAGTGTTTTGCTACCGCCAAACATTTTATCGGGACTCACAGGAAACAGAAGTTTACTTCAACGGGTTCAAAATTTTACGCCACTGGGATGTGATTGGTAATAATATAAACCTTATGCATATACGACGGGGACGGCGAGGACAAAATGTGTTTCTATTTTACTTTGAAATTTCTCATTTAATTAGATCTGTTCAGTGTGCCACGAATGCGTTCAGTACCAAATAAAATATGCAAAACCCTTGTGGTTCACGTTCTCCAAACAATGCAGCATTTGGTCATTTCACGTTGCTATTTTGCACAGGATGACAAAGAAATGTACCATGAATTATCCCATGAATTACCTTCAAACTTCGAAATTGTCTAGATCAATTTCGTACGCCTCGATGGCTAAATATGACAGCGACCGTCGTTGCTCGTGTTCGTCATAGTTGGCAGACTTTGTTCGTTTCAATTTCTTGTTTTGCTGAGAACAGCAAAGAATTGTACAAAGATTCATAACGCACGTGCACGGCAATTGTTTTGCTCATGAACCTTTTTTTGCTGAGGTTCTCGTTGCCGTCGTCGCCGCGGTTTACTTAAGTTCCCTAATGCTTGGCGGCGGCCAAAAACGTAATCTTTAGTAAGGTTTTGATCTTCAGAGCTTGCGTGTCATGAAAAGACGCAGAGGTATATACACTACAAAACCCACCCACTTTTAGGTAGTAACCGTTGTTGTCAAGGAGATTATCGTGTGACGTCACAAGGCGTTGCCACGCAACGTCATGTATCTTTCAGTATGCACCAAGCTAATTCATGCTCTACTGATAATACATCAAAACGTTTGGAATTTTTCTCGTTACTTTACGACTTCGCCTGTTCACTGGTCTCTAATATTGACCATTGTTTGACCTCATCAAGGACTAGATCGCCATTTTTCCGCGGCCTCTCGCCGCGCATCAGGTAAGATTTGATTGCGAACCCCTCCCAGGACATTGGATGTGGCTTCTGTAGCCAGGATAAGGGGCTGGACCACGGTGGCGGGGACCTGACGCAGGACACCTCCTACAGCCCTGTCACG
>JAHPZR010022940.1:0-13229 GCA_019787425.1 Platygyra sinensis | reverse complement strand
CGTATCTGACGTGTGAACGGTTGGCCAACAATTTTCAACCAATCGAAAAGAGCTCTATTCGCGTGATTTATTTGGGTGACACTTCACAAAATGGGGGACGTGAGTCAACACTTTTTAAATTTAATATCAAAGCGGTTCACAATTGTCCGGCTGTTCGGGACGTTTCATCTATAGCCTTCAAAGATACTAAAAACAAACAAAACGAAACGGAGGAGCGCGCGGACACACTTGGTTTGGTCCAAACCTTTCTAATTCTCCACCGCTTTCTGGTTCTTCTCTTCTTATCCTCTGTTTCACTGTTTTACGTGATTGAAATTACACTAAAAAGCGGCCATGTTGGAAATTGCCGTGTTTATTATTTGCCACGAGTTTGACGTGTGAAGGAACGAGTTTGCCAACTTTTTGAAGTTTCCCAACACGAGTTTGCCAACTTAAGAGGCTGTCTCTCTAAAAACCGACCACTGATTTTACTTCGAAAATTCGATTTTTCTCAAACGCTGGGATTTTAAAGCCCTTACCTAATTAATCACTAAAACGAGTTTCATTTGGTTAAAAATTGTAATTGAATTTTCCTAGGCTTAGTTGAAGTTCGGCCCGCTCGACTCAAGTTGCATGCCTGCCGAAACTGGAAAAATAGCACATATTGCCGGCGCTCTAAAAAATTTAATATTCGCTCAAACGTCCCAATTCTTTTTTCCGACTATAGATATATCACAGTAGTTTGTTAAGCCATGTTGCAATTATAATTCAATGTTGTTCCTTCAACGGTTGAAAGCAGATTTTCTACCCGTTAAATCGAGTTTTGAACCAAACACGAAAATAGCGCTACTTTGAAGAGGCGTTTTAAAAATGTGGCACCTGTTTGAAACCGCTGAACTACATGAATAAAAAGTATAAATGACACTTAATTCAAAACAATAATAAAATTTTTCTGCCCACTAGGTTTTCAAAACTAACGACCGCTTAAAGTTCAGGAAATTTTGAAAATATTTCAGTGAGAAACTGCATACTCGCCTTCGTGAAGTGCTCCGATAAATTCACGTAAATCTCTTACCTGGCGTCAAGATTAAAGTTTTGGTCCTTTGTAGTGATCCTTGAATCCTAGGTAGCATTAAAACTGCCAGCTTTTCCTTGCAGCGGTAGGTTTGTGTACAAGGTACAATAATACCTTCCTGATCTGTGTCGAGCGCGACGGTCCACATACTTCCATGTTCTTTGTATTACTGACCATTGTTTTCCTCGAAGTCGGTTTAATCATGTAGAGTCCTCTTAAAAAGTTTGTAGAAGCACTCTTTTGGACAAATCTCGGCACACATACAAGCGTGAACAGTAAACGGTGATCAGGGGATCCACAGAAGGATTCAAAAATGCCACGGCCATTTTGTGTTTACAACGGGTGTTTTCGTTCCCAATCTTCGCGTGAATATCACATCCTGACGGGATTCCCGTGATACGGATTGGAAACTAATTTAGGGTGCCTTTCTTTAAGAAAATATTAAATCCGGAAGAATTCGGAGATGAATTTTTCGTTTCTTTACTAAAGAGATCAATCCTATATCTCTCGGATCATGGAGTGTCAAAAGAACCGAAGAATGCACTCCCGGAGTCAGGGTCGCACAGGGGTATTCTCATGATGAGTGGTTAGATGATTTTATTTTCCGTGAAACGTGGATTTAGGAAATTATTCTTCGTGATTTGTGACTTGAAGGTTTTGCGTGAACCGTGAAGAACTTGGAGTACAAACCGATTCTCGTGATTTTACCACTCTATTTGAGTCGAATGGTTAGAGTCGTCTGTCGAGGGTGACTTAGGTACATTGTATGCGATTTGCAATATGGGGCCTTGACTAAGCCTTTCAGTATTTTGCTTTCTTCAAACACTCTTTCTAGATAGGTTATTATCGAGAGTATCTATAAACGTCCTTATTATCGTGATTCAGAAAAACGACATTTATATCAGTGATCCGTGATCACTATTTTTTTCCGTTCATTAACCGTGACAGAGACCCCGCTGTACTACCCTCCAGAGTGGATACTTCGGTTCCTTTGAGGTACCATGATCCGAGAGATATAGGATTGATCTGTTTAGTAAAGAAACGAAAAATTCATCTCCGGATTCTTCCGGATTTAAGATTTTCTTAAAGAAAGGCACCCTAAATTAGTCCCCAATCTGTATCACGGGAATCCTGTCAGGATGTGATACTCACGCGAAGATTGGGAACGAAAACACCCGTTGTAAACACAAAATGGCCGTGGCATTTATGAATCCTTCTGTGGATCCCCTGATCACCGTTTACTGTTCACGCTTGTATGTGTGCCGAGATTTGTCCAAAAGAGTGCTTCTACAAACTTTTTAAGAGGACTCTACATGATTAAACCGACTTCGAGGAAAACAATGGTCAGTAATACAAAGAACATGGAAGTATGTGGACCGTCACGCTCGACACAGATCAGGAAGGTATTATTGTACCTTGTACACAAACCTACCGCTGCAAGGAAAAGCTGGCAGTTTTAATGCTACCTAGGATTCAAGGATCACTACAAAGGACCAAAACTTTAATCTTGACGCCAGGTAAGAGATTTACGTGAATTTATCGGAGCACTTCACGAAGGCGAGTATGCAGTTTCTCACTGAAATATTTTCAAAATTTCCTGAACTTTAAGCGGTCGTTAGTTTTGAAAACCTAGTGGGCAGACGAATTTTATTGTTGTTTTGAATTAAGTGTCATTTATACTTTTTATTCATGCAGTTCAGCGGTTTCAAACAGGTGCCACATTTTTAAAACGCCCCTTCAAAGTAGCGCTATTTTCGTGTTTGGTTCAAAACTCGATTTAACGGGTAGAAAATCTGCTTTCAACCGTTGACGGAACAACATTAAATTATAATTGCAACATGGCTTAACAAACTGCTGTGATATATCTATAATCGAAAAAAAGAATTGGGACGTTTGAGCGAATATTAAATTTTTTAGAGCGCCGGCAATATGTGCTATTTTTCCAGTTTCGGCAGGCATGCAACTTGAGTCGAGCGGGCCGAACTTCAACTAAGCCTAGGAAAATTCAATTACAATTTTTAACCAAATAAAACTCATTTTAGTGATTAACTAGGTAAGGGCTTTAAAATCCCAGCTTATGAGAAAAATCGAATTTTCGAAATAAAATCAGTGGTCGGTTTTTAGGGAGACAGCCTCTTAAGTGTGCCGTGTGAAGGCCGCTTAACAATGTCCTCAAAAACTTTCACCTGGAGCTAGATGCCACCGAATACTCTGGCCACAAAATTAAAGTTAAATCATGACAATAGCCAGTCCAGCAGGAAAGCCATTTTATTTCCAATCAATTCGTTTCCAGGCACTAAAAATATTTTCTCACCGAATTTATTTCATGTATTAAAGGTCGACAAACACATAGATGACATTAGCCTCCTAAGCAGACATTCTTTGCGTAACGAGGCCAAAGAAAGTCTGTGTAGGAGTCTAGCAGGGCATGAACCGACGATTAGGCGTTTTTAATCACCGTTTTATTTAATTGTTTTTTCGGTGAACGGGAAAGATGAAAGAAAGAGAGAGAGAGAGAAAAAAAAAAACGCCTGACCGCAGGTTAGCGGAAAAGTTTGGTCCACTGCTTTTTACCAGCTGGTTTGAAATCGTGTGTCATGAAGCAGACCTCATTTTCCAATCTGAAAATGTGTCCACTACTTTGGCAAACTGTCCCCAAAAGGGCATAAATAGGCCGACATCGCCTTTGTGTGCACCAAGTCGGGTACTGGCCGTATGCGTGCACACGAAGGGGCTTGTCTCCGCTTCACGCACAAGCAACAAGTCCTTAAGTGTGTGTCGACCTTTCGCCGCTTTAAGCAAAGCAGAACTCGAGAGGTCTCGCCATCGATTCATGAAAGATGTGGGCTCAACACAGCAGAGCCCACAACACATTGCCAAGATGGTGACGGAGACTCAGTTACAGAGACAACAGCTGAACTCGATAATAAAGTCACAGCTAGCAAGTGAGTTGTTTTGATTTTTCCACTGCACGCTCCTGTCTTAAACTCCGCAGGCTTCGCAGAGCTGCACTATCATAGTGCAGATCCGATCAAGAACCAGACGAACTATGGTTTATCGCGGTCGGAATCTTTCTTCATTCATGGTATATGTTACTGTTGAAACCCCAAGCCCTACGATATAACCAACTATAGCTCCAATCGCGCACGGAATGGGCCAAACCTAAAAGACAGAAAGAAAACCATAACTTTATTCACACGTACTTAGTTCAGTGAGTCTTCTGAATTTTAGCTCGTGGATTGCGTAAGGAAGTTACTGAAACTGTACTTCATGTAGAATGCACGAAAAGTCATTCCAGATTGAGTTACAAAAGAAGTGAAGATAAGGAACAATTCACCTGTTTTTACTCAATTCTTTTAAGTAATGCCAGAGGTCAATAATAAAAGTAACTCAATCAACCAAAATAGCACGTAAGTCGCAATGTGACCCGGAATGCGCACCTGTTTTTTGTATGAAGCTGAAAGACATATAAAGAATCGCTCACTCGGAAATTTACGGGTTTGATCACAGAGCACTTTGATTTCAGAAAGTATTCATTATGCATTACAAGCCGTTCTTGTTCTGCATAACAGATTTTACCCTGGCTAATTTTCAAAGTGAACTAAACAAATATAAATAAGTAAAGGTTATTATACACAAGTGATGGAGTGTTGTGACTGCGGCTTATGAGGCTGGTTTCTCAAATTTCATTGCTTTAATTTTAAATTTACTGGTTTTAACGGTGGTATGTTCATGCTATCCCTTACAATTGGAAGTCTTTACTGGATGACCCTTCTCAATATTCAGAATATCTTGGATGTCCTCCGGACAAGGGTGCTTTGCAACTACGGATATTATTTATCTTTCCGACCAGTACCTGGTAGTTCAAAATCCAATTACACTAACCAGAATGATACAAGGCAGAAAGATATTGGCAACTCGCACCTTCTAGGGTAACTTTCCAGGTAGCAGAAGGTGTTAAATTGATCACAAATTATTGCGGCTGCTTATATAGTATTCCTGCTTGTGTCATAGTGAAAACCCAACCTTGAACACATGATGTGCACTTGAACATGTGATGTGCACGAGAATGAATCTAGTCCCCTCCCTGTCTCACCTGCCAGGGTCTGTCCCAGTCCAAGGGGATCGGAAAAGCCCCCAGCCATGCTCCTATTAGTGTAAATACGATGGAACACTGGAAATATGCTTCCGGTGTAGCATCTGACCTGTCAAAAAGATCAGTTTGATAAGTTGTTTTGAAAATGAATATAATACCATACAAAATGAATTACCCATATTCACATGTGTATTAGTCATTCAATGATAATACGCAAATTCTAGGAGAAACGTTGACTCGGAAAAAAAAAATCCGAGTCCCAGATGGGATTTGAACCCACGATCCTCCGAGTCTACGTTTCTCCTAGAATTTAAAAAAAATATCATGTTGTTATTTCTCTGTTAGTATACTCACTTAGGAGGTTGGTTGGACGCATCTCGATATGCTTTAATGTGACAGCGCGATGCCGTGAGTGAGTTCATATGTGATGCCTTAATGTGACTGCGCGATGCTGTTAGTGAGTTCATATGAGCCAGCATGTGGCTGTGTAGCCGCGCGATGCGGTTCCAGTCAATACCCACAATTTGTCCCTTGCCCACCAAGGAGTCTCCAGTAACTCAGTGGTAGAGCATCCGGCCGACTAGATCACGGAGGGTCGTGGGTTCATACCCCATCTGGGACTCGGATTTTTTCCGAGTCTACGTTTCTCCTAGAATTTACATAATATCATGTTGTTGTTATTTCTCTGCATGTTGGTGTATTAGTCAATCCCAGGTATAAGTCGACCCTCGATTTTTAGAAGCCAAAAACTACATTTTCTTAACAATTTCTAGGTAAAAATCTCTCAGAAAACTTATCTTGTATTTCTGCTGTGGATATGTGAACAAATTACAGCAAGTTTAAACGTGAAGTTTTAATAAGCTTATTATGGCACGTTTACGAGCGTTTTACCCAGTTTCGCAACATGTCTGTATACGTAAGTAGACTTCTTTGACGAAAATGTTAACAAAATCGAACATAAGGATTTCAAACGAACCTTTTCAAGTACGTAGCTTTATACTATAAGACAAGCAAGACACCAAAGAAGCTCAGTACTCTTTCAAGAAGACTTGATAAACAAAGTGCAGAGCGTGTGCTCAGTAGCCAAACCTCGAAATCAGTCGACGAGTACTGTAGCCTGGTAGCTTACTAAGCAGAGTTCCTAAAAATGTTTTCTCGAAGCGGCTCTACCACAGGTAGCCCAAGCTCCTTTGTGAACCGTCAATATGACATCGCATAACAGCACTATTATAAGATTTTGTATGGGAATGTTATGATCGTACACTATAGTTTAAAATAAGGGGGGAGAGGGAGAGGGGCGGGGGGGGGGGGGTAATAAGTCGATTTACACACCTGTTCTGGTTGTGTTTATAACTTTTTTTTTTATTCCGAAACGCCTCCAAATGCTTTAAAAACACAAGTTATATGCACAGCAAGGAAACGTAAGTCAATTTTACTGTTTTACCCTCGTGTTGAAGTATTCTGTTTGATTGTTATATTCCCATGCACTGTACAAACTCCTATAATAACGCTGTTACGCAATGTCATGTTGACGGTTCCCAATGTAGCTTGGGCAACCTGTGGCTTTACCGCTTTATTTACTGGGAAAATATTGGTTCTTTATGACAAAATTGAGCCAGTGGACATCTACAAGATTCAGGGGATAAATGTTGATATATTTTAACTTGAAGCTCTGATATAGAGAAACACATTGCTAAGCGATTGTACGTTGTAAACTGTGCTGCCATTTATTACGTTTGTTACCACTGAAAGGCAATTGTTATGCTAATTATCTAACTGGTGCTTGGATCTCAAGTTTTGACACATGTATAAGTCGAGGGTGAATTCTCAGACTAATTTATAGGTCTTGAAAGGTTGACTAATATATGGGAAAAAAAAAGGTAAAGAAAGAAAAAGTTCATGATTAAACCTGATGTCATTTAGCCCCGTAATAGTAGGCCGTTTTTCACTGTGGTGATGATGTTGTGCCTGCTTTGGACACCAAAGAGCTTTAGCCACATCAATATAAATAAACAATAGTCTCCATTTGGCGCGAAAATATGCTTGGATATTTGTCCGCGGACATTATTTGTTCCGAGAAGCGAACAGTTTTCTGAGAGCGTAGCTCGAGGAAAACTGTGAGCTTCGAGGAACAGATAATGTCCAAGGACAAATATCCAAGCATATTTTCGCCCCAAATGGAGACTATCGTGTTTATTATCCTTCAAATCTTTTACGCGATGCGTGCAGTTTTGAAAATTGGGGTATATTCTTGGATATCCCCCAGTTTTAGCAGTGGGATATTCGGTCACGTGACGCATTTAGACCAATTGCGCATGAGCGAAAAGATTTGATGGATTATAAGGGTAGACATTTCTAGTTGCTGTTGGCATTATTTGGTGTGAACTTTGATGTGGATAAAGACTTTGTTAAGTCTGGATATGGCATTTCCCACTAGAAAAAGTTCAAGTACATCCAGGATATTCGGCTGTATGCGAGCAAAATATGGCTACGAGAACAGTGAAAAACATGAGGTCAAGGGGTTTTGATTTACTTGCCCTGCCGGCTTTTCTCTCTTCTGTTATTCCTTCTCTTTTATAAGGGAGGAGCGCCAGGATTTTCTCCCAAAAGCTCTTCACTTTTTGTAGCTTTGCACATGATCCATGCTTTATTGAAATAACAATAACAATAACAATAACAATAATAATAATAATAATAATAATAATAATAATAATAATAAGAAGAAGAAGAAGAAGAAGAAGAAGAAGAAGAAGAAGAACTTTATTCATAGGTTAAAAAAAGACTATTTACAGATTCAAGAATATGAAATATTCTATAATATTTAATAATAATAATAATAATAATAATAATAATAATAATAATAATAATAATAATAATAATAATAATAATAATAATAATAATAATAATAATAATAATAATAATAAAACAGAAGAAAGAACATTTGACCAGCAAATGGTGCAAAATGGTCACATGTTCCAAACCTCATAAAGGTATGTGTACACGTATAAAAGCATTATAAAAATGGTGTAATTTAAAAATACAGACCAGGCACTGAAAAATATCCTTGGTAAGAGTTCCATCTGTGCTCCTAGCAAACTACAAGCAGGAAGGACAACCAAATGAGACATCAGTAATGCCCAGCAAAATGTCTCTTCACTCTGTCTGTAACAAAAAAAAATAAAAATAAAAAAATTAATTTAGCTCAGTGAGGATGGTGAATTGAACATACATTTCATTTTCTGTTTTACATGTACTACTTCCAGAATTACTCAAATTACACAAGAGTAATTGAGACTACTTCAACTCTGATCTTGAATCAAACATGCATGTATCAATTTTTTCTTTGACACTCAGTTCACTGTTAGTCAAAATATTATTAGTGCACACTCACTGCACATGATCTACATGAGACAGTTCAAGCTTTGTATACCACTGTGACAAAACATTAGAGACAAAAACAGAATTAGCACATTAGTCAGTATCAAAGGTTGCCTCTGGCATTTTATAGTCACAGCGGTTTTCAATTGAGTGTTGTCAAACCAACACCAAAAGAACCACTCTTTGCCACTCACAATTGACAAAAGACACAAACAACACAGGGCTTGAGCCACTCAAAACGCAACGACATAAAACACATATATTTTAGCTGACTGGAAGCATGGGAAAATGCATGTGAGCAAGTCAAGGTTGGTTTTGTATTTTCTTCTGATTGTTTGAGAAAGTGGAGCAAGTTTTTGATGCTGGTGATCTAGCAGAGTAACACACAACCAATCACTTTTCAACCGTCGAATGAAAACCACTCTCTATACAGCAATTGAATGGAATTTAGGGAGTAATCAGACAAGTAAATTCAAAATCGGACAGGTGCACAGCAGGAGACTGATTTAATTAATTGAAAAGGCCACACGCAAAGTGTGCAGAGGACTAGATGATAAGGTACACTGTAATACAACATGTATCTGACCCTAATGCCCAGGTGTTAAAGAGTATAATACTCCTGATATGTCATATTGATTACATAACATTAATCTAGAGACATACTCCAAGATGGAAGCTCCAAACAATATAGCGATAAGATGGAATACGGCTGCTGATCCAAATACCAGTAGAATCAGTTTGATAACATGCCATGTCTGTCAAAAATAAGATATACATTTCTATTATATATGAGTGGTGTACCAAAATTAACAACAGTCGATGATTTCCTGCAAAAACGTTCAAATGATGTGTTGAACTCACTACAATAATGATACAGTATGTACATGATTGTATTTTTATTTTACGTTTTATTTTATCTAGAGTCCAAAACCCTTAACACCTGTTATAGCTGAATATGTTTCATGGCCCCTTGATGCTATGAGCAAATTTCTCTGTTGTTGGCACAATTCACCCGAAAAGTAACACTTTGTTAGGGAAATAAAGATCAAGATTCAGACAAATTGGATCTTAATATTACAGCCTGGTCAACAACTGCATTCTTGAATAAGAATTTAAAACTGCAGAGTATGTGTATAACAGACATAAGCAAGATTCTTGTTTGTACATTTTCATATGATCTACAATCATCATGCTGTGCATGGAGTCAAGGTCCATGAACAAGTGAAAAAAGAATGAGGCCAATATCCAATCAACTGAACAAGCTTGGTCTTAAGGATTTAAATTATACATGGAAAAAGAGCACTAACTTCTTGCAGAACACAGAAGGTGGCCCTGGGTGGGCAAGATACAACCATCAGGGTCACTTGGTTAGCCAATCCCAGCACATGATTTGGTTTGTCTTAAAATGACCAATCATGGATTGAGCTAGCCATGTTACAGAGGATGTTACACACATGTAGTCGCTTAGAGATGCCAAATTTCTCTTGGAGTCAGTAAGGGGAACAAGTAAAATATTTTTCAACAAGAAAAGGGACAGTGTGTATCTCTAAATGGCTATGTGACGTTCTATTTACTATACAAACACCAATGTAGCACCAAACCATTTCACTAAGGCTGTGAACGGTGAAATTTATTACATAACCATACTTTAGCAACATTGATCGTTTCTCGCGTGCATGAAGATAATATGTTTCTAATTTTCATGTCTCAGGAAGATGTTATGTTTTAGTTTCAGTTTCAGCTGACTTTATTTATTTGCCATAGCAAAGATATCGGTGACGTCACCTATTGTTATTAATATGCCAACCAGATAACTATTGGCTTGTAAAACAAAGAGTTCTTTTGTTTAACGTTTTCAACATTAAAATAACAAAAACAATGTTTGTCAACAAATATCTTTGCTATAAGAAGTACAAGAGAGAGGAAAAAAAGAGAAAAAAATCTAACTATTTTGACTCTCATGGCGAGGAAGCTCAACTGATGTTTCATTAGTGCAGTGTCATATAATAAAGATTAATGATGCACACTAACTACACAGTTGTAAAGTGTCACGAAATTTTCCGAACACACTTCTGTCCCGCTTGCATATTATTCATCCACGAGTAGCTTTTCTAGACCTCAACTCCTGTTTTTCATCTGGATGCCGACTCTACTCTCCACAGAAAAAAAAAAACACTGACTCGCATCTTCTATTAATATTTGCAGCTATTTGGTTGGAAAATGGATTATCCTTACCAATATGATCATACATGTAAGCTCACAAGCTCGCACCATTTACCAATATTTTTTTCCATATCATCTGTAAATAATGCTATGAAACTACCATAACTAAAAAAAGAAAGAACGAATCGTAACGTACCGTCAGTTTGATCCGCGATTTAATCCGAATGAGAGTGAAACATAACACAGAGAACACCATACAAAACATCCTGAGCGACAATGCCGTGCGTGTCACCAACGATGTGGATGGTGAAGCATAGTTTGAAACAGCAACAGCCGTCCAAGCTGCCAAAATCTGCACTAAACTGATGGTACAATAGTCTTTCGAGGTATAAAAGTGTAAAAAGCCAGGTATGGCCGCCATATTGTCATGAGGCCAGGCCAGCTTAACAAGCCTTTGGGTCCTGGGGCGAGACTCATATCCAGGTCTCTTTTTCATTACAGTGCGTTGTACTTTTTGCCCAGCGTTGCGTGGTGGACCTGTCTACCAGGGGTGCTTTCCATATGCCAAAGATTCCGGAAATTTTGGTCAGAATTCAAATGGAAAGGTTCATTTCGGTTTCCTCTGACCGGAATATTCGGGATCACCTCTGGACGTGGTCCACATATTTCGGTCGGAATATTCCGACCGAAATTTAACAAACCGGTTCTTTACCCTAATTAGGGAATTTGGTAAAAGAATTTAAAACGACAACAGCCATTTCTATGAGTTGGCCCGATTTAATCGGAAAATGTATTCCTCAGGTATATTCCCAATGATCTCTGACCGGTCAGTTTGGAATAATGAAAAGCATCCCAGTTGCCTAATACCTTTCGTCTGGTCGAATGTGTTGTTGTTTCTTCCAATGAAAATGCGATGACGTCAGAACTGGAAGAAAGGCTAAGGCTCGTCACGTGCTGTTACGGGCGGCACAGGAGTCAATGGATTAAGGGATTGTTTGTTTTGTTTGCAGATATGGGCCACCGTAAAATTGGGCGTTTTTGACTAAATGGTAAATGGACGAACCGAACGGATTATTGCTTACCAGTGTACCAAACAGTCTTTGTGTAAATGGTAATCAAGCTAGGGTAAACCATTACATGTAAATTCCAAAAGTAAACTTAATTTCTCGTTACAATACCAACAAGCAGGACGACGGCGAGAATAAATAAGTTCATTAACAAAAAGATGTCTTGATGTATAACCGAATTCTCAAAACTAAAGTTAAAAGATCCGTACTTTCAGTAAAAAGAATTAACGTTTTGATCTTAAGACTGAAAGGCAAAAGATGCAACACGCGTACAAACAAACTGGAAATTGAATAATTTATTAAATTCTCAATGACAAAATTACGATTTCTTCCACGCTAACCGTAGAAGTACGCGCCATAATAAAGCATTTTACAATTTTTCTTCTGCTACACTGATAATAAAACATTCTCACTCATTCTCCCCTACGTGGTCTTTCTTCATGTACATATTTAAAATATTCTTACAATTAAAAAAACAAAGAAATGTACAATTTCTTTACACGGAGGTATCAGCGGCCACATTGACTTCCTTAGTATTTGTATTGCTACATCTCGATCTAGTAAAAGCTGGAAAAGAGAAATAAATAATTCAGCAGCGAAGCCTCTACGCACACTGTATACACCCTATTTGGCCGTTTTTATACCGACTCTACTATCTACATCAGCTGCACAATGGCAAAGTCTGATACAGAAATGCACTTATACACCCCAATATAAAGCAATTTCCAAAAAAAGCAAAAATTCAATAAAAACACTAACTAATCGCGGCTTGTTCATATCGTGCTCGCTCGTTCAGTTTTTGCATTCTTCCGTGGACTTAAGACCAAAAAAGGACAGGCTGTGTAGATTTGAATCAGAATGCGCCCACGGTTGAGTTAGAAAAGTTGTTTCGCAAAACATGTGTCACTACGACTTCATGTTGGGTCACCTCGCCGCTCTTACAAGGTCTCACCTGATTGGAGACCACCCTTGAGGTTTAACAAAAGAACAACAGAAACAATGGACCCTAGCCCTAAAACAAAAGGGCTGCGACTCTATCCTCGCTAATGAAATTTAGAGCTTGTAGGAGCTGCGAGGCTACCCTTCTTGTTAGTATCACAGGTTGCTTAAAATGTCAACAATAACTACTACAACGCTGTGATCATTGGAATATTTTTGCGAAGAATCCTTGGGAAGTACGAATTTTAGGGAATTTCAATTTTGCAAAGGAATTTGAGGAATTTAAAAACGTCTAAAACCGACTTTCAAAGTTAATTTCAATCTGAAATACTACATATCTAGAAGACTACTATCTTAAACGTATGTTACCCGCGGTCGTCCCGATATACAACTAAATGTTTCCCCGCGCCTTTAAATAACAGGTGCATTCTGTTCGATCAACGATTCAGTGTTTTGCTACCGCCAAACATTTTATCGGGACTCACAGGAAACAGAAGTTTACTTCAACGGGTTCAAAATTTTACGCCACTGG